>JAKSZT010053837.1:3053284-3112852 GCA_026826555.1 Tolypeutes matacus
CGCTCCACCCCGCAGCCCCGCTCCACCCCGCAGCCCCGCTCCACCCCGCAGCCGCGCTCCACCCCGCAGCCGCGCTCCACCGCGCAGCCCCGCTCCACCCCGCAGCCGCGCTCCACCCCGCAGCCCCGCTCCACCCCGCAGCCCCGCTCCACCCCGCAGCGGGCCCTCCCGGCGAACTGCGCGGCGCAGCCCGGGCAGCCGCTGCTGCTCTTTTCTGTTTGTTTTTCCTGCGCCTTAAGGGTCTGAGAAATGGAAAGCAGCTGCAGGCCGAGCTGGGAGAGGGAGAGAGCGGAGCGACCACACACACACACAGTGAACCTGGGAGCCGAGGCTCCCATTACATCTCTTTTTTTCTTTCAAGGGGGAAAAGTTCTCTCTCCTAGGGAATGCCAGGATTCTCGTGGGAGCGGGTGCCTTCTGCCTCCACCATTGCGGGGGCGCAGGCTCAGGCTTCCTATAGACTTCCATCTCTCCGGGTGAGCTGGGGGTGGGGGGACAGGAAGCCTCAGACTGTGCCATCTTATTCCCGGGCGACAGAGCCTGGTACAGAGCCCGCCCTGGAACTCTGCCTTTCCTGTTACCCGGAGATTGAGTCTAAGTGTGAAATAGAGTCACAAAAGGGTTCTGAGGGTGGGAAAGCCTCTGGGGGTGTAAGTAAAGTGAAAAACCAGAGAGAGCTAAGGATGTGAAAGGAGAGGAAGAGTGGAGGGGATTTGATCACGAGTGGCAGCTCACTTATGGCATGCTCACATAGGGGTTTATAAGAGGTCCAGACTTAACCCATAGAAGTAGCTTGGGTACAACTAGAGGGTGAGAATCATCTCTGGCTTGGTAAAGGGGTGGGCACAGGAAGCTGCTACAAGGTCATGAACTGTGGAAAAGGATAAGCCATGGAAGGAGAGGTTTGGGATGTTACTGGAATAGCTTTTGGTTGTGGGGTGACCACAGTTGACCTCCAACCCAAAGTTCTTCAAGATAGTTCCCATGGACTCAGGCTATGGGCAGAATATGGAATAAGATGCTCCTAAGTCTAAGATTGGGTGATTCTATTGAGTTAGACAGATTCTCCCCCAGTTGGGGTGATCATAGGGACTTATGATCTCTACTTCCAGATGAGGAGGCCATCTTATTGCTAGGGCAATAAGACAAGAAAAATAGGTATAAGGATTGAAAAGGAAGAAATAAAGCTATCACTATTTGCAGATGACATAACAGCTTATATAGAAAATCCAAAAAATATACAGATATACTGTTTGAATTAATAAATCTAGCAAGAATTCTGGATATAAGATACATATAAAATTATTTATTTAAATATTTGCAACAAATTATTTTTCTGAAATTGTTTTAATTTCCTCAAATTAAATTTGATACTTTTAAGTATCAAAAATGAAAATTTGTGTAGCTAAACTTATTTTCAAACTTTTATTTATTTTATTTTATTTTTTTTTACCGGGAGGTCCCGGGTATCGAACCCGGGTCCCTCCATATGGGAGACGGACGCCCAACCATTTGAGCCACATCTGTCCCCCATTTTCAAACTTTTTTAAAAAAAAGTACATTTCAGTAAAAATAATTAACAAAAAAGAAAGACTAATAAGAGGAATCCCTAGAAGAATATAGTCCCACATTTAGGGGTAAAAAAAAAGACAATAGAGAAATCGAGGCTCAGAGAGGCTAGGTAACAGGCTCAGGCTAGAATTAAAAGAAGCTAGGATGGTGACCACCTACATGGCATGATTTGAGGCTTGTCCTTACATTATAATCACAGTGCTAGAAGTTCCAGCACCATTAAGTTATCTATTCCTTTGAACATTCACGATTCTCCTGAGAGGCTTAGACTTTGTTATTCGCTAATACATCACGGAGATTTATTGACTATCAGCTGAGAGAAGGCCCAAGCTTCTGGACTTAGAGTAGACCTTGGGAGTTCTGGGGCCAGGAGAGGGGACCATTGTGTGCCTGGGAGATGGCAGTGTGCAGAGTCAAGCTCTACCAATTACTCAGGGCAGCCCCTTACTATTGCTTCCAAGTCTGTCATTTTTTCATTCATTTGTACTCAATGAATATCCAACAAACATTTTTGGGGAAGGTACTATGTGTCAGCATTGAGAAAATTGACAGATATGAACATGACAGGTATTGCCCTTGCCTTCTTGGAGTGTACAGTCTGGTAGACAGGCACACAAAGCTGAATTCCTAACAGGTAGGTTGACTGACTCCTCAGCCAAGCAAGACCCAAGCTGGACTTCAGGTTCCTGGGCACAAGACCCAGTGCTCCGAGACCTGCTGCCTAACGAGGTGATTTTCAGTAGGTCTAACTGGAACACTACCTGTCCTCCCTCACCATGTTGCTTAAGAGGAAGAGGCTTGATCTTCTCAGAGTGAAACTCAGAATGTTAAAGGTTACTTTGAAATGGTTGAGGAGGTACGGGCATTTTGACATCTGGAAATGGATACTAGCCAATATTATGAAATTTCCGTAATTTCACTTTATGTCATAATTATAGAGTACTTGCTCTTTACTGTCATCAGCCAAAAGGGGTTCTTATCGCTGTGTTTGTCATTATAAGTATTATTTGTATAATCACGGAAATTTGTCACTGAGGCAACAGAAGAAAGAGTAACATATTCAGGAGAGACATATGACCTATTATGAAACTTAGGACTGATTATGGGAAGAATGTGCCACAAATCCAGAGCTGCAGAATGCCTTCCCTCAGCAAGGCTTCCACCACCAACTTGGAGCCTACTGCTAACACCGCGGCCTGATTTGTCTTAATCTTGAAACACGAAGAGAGAAAAAGTTTATCAGAAGGATCAGAATACCCCATGCATGTGTAGGATTCACATTTAACCTCTGACAGATAAGCATTTTTCTTCCATTTTATTTATAACGTGTGTTATGTTTAAACTAATAACACTTTAAACCATCCTTTCATTAAACAAATTCTACAGTCTTCTCAAAGGAACACAAGTGTGAGGTTTTTGTCCCAACAAATCACGTATCCTGGGTCCCTGTGTGGAAGACCTGAGCGGTAAGGAGGTTGTGAAGTAACTTTTGTTCAGCAGTGGTGAGCCTCCAGTGATTTCCTCACCCCGCCACCTGACTCTACAGCAGCAGCAGGCAAAGCCGATCGTCATTAGGTCTCAACACAGTCTTTCCTGATAGCTTTTAAGGCATCCTGCTGACTCTCACTCCTTCAGCAGGTGTTTGGTGAGTTCCTTTACCAGGTCAGGTGCCATGCCTGTGACCACCCTACCCAGGGGCCTGTCCTCCCTTGGCATCCACCACTGACCTGAGGACAGTCTCCAAACAATCCCTAACGTGGGTCTATCCTTCCAGACTTATTCTCACTTCCAGAAAATACCCTGTGAAACTCAAGATTCCTCTTTTGCTGTTCATTCTGAATTGTGTGAGAATGTAAGTCTAGAACAGGGGTTCTTAACCAGGGGTCCATGGAAAGATTTCAGGGGGTCCATGAGCTTGAACTGAAAAAAAATCAACTTATTATTTTTATTTTCTCCGTCCTCTAACTGAACTCTAGCATTTTCTTCACTTGTGAATGTATGCAATAAATAAATTACAACAGTATTCGTTTTACCTGACTGGCAAAGGGGTCCATGGAACAAAAACGGCTAAGAGTCCCTGGTCTAGAAGAACGCTCTCTTTTGTCCACTCTACTCTTTCTAGTATGTCGCTGTGCCAAGAGCGCCTCAATATATGTTTGCTGACTTGGTCTTTGCCTGCAGCCAGATCTGGATACTGTTCCTTCCACAGAGACTGCTCAGACCTTAAAAAATGAGTGTCCATGCCTTTTGTGGCAGTGTGGGCAGATTGTCCACAGAGGGGCCCCCTTGTAACTTAGCACAAATCTAGGTGAGACCTTGCTGAAGGGGACCACACACAGGTGGTGGGAGCTGCGCGTTGTTAACTTAGTACCTCACCAAAGCGCACTGTGTTCCTGGCAGGCATCTGAATTAGCAGGGAAGCACTCCACACCTGTAATTCAAGGAGTACAGCAATATACTTTCTTTAACAACACCTGAGAAGTTTAACTGCCATGCCTCAGGAGGAGGCTGGGTCAGTTGAGATACTTGGAGGTTTCCTAAGGTATCTTGTCTTTGTTTCTGAGACAAAAAATCCAAGGCTGACTCAATGAGGAATGTGAAAAGATAGGACTGTGTGTTCACTGACAGATGAAGGCAGGAAAATCCCATGGAAACAGAGTGAACCTTCTTCATGTCTCTGAGGTCGGGCCTGAGCATGGCACACAGGAAGGCTTAAAGCTTCAGACAGACTTCCAAGTACCTAGTGGAACAGTTGGGGCCTGGGCTGACAACTATTCTGAGACCCTACAATTTCACCTGGTGAAATTTCAAAGAAGAGTAAGAATGGAGATATAAATAAGAGAGACTAGAAGAAGATTACTTTTAAATCTATCCTAACCTGTTATCATTATAAACAATAGACCACACAAGTTCTAAGAATGGGTGATAGAAAGAACATGTATAATTTTTTGGAAATGGCCAAAGACATTCAGGATGCTGGAATCCAATATTGTATATAAATTTCATTGTCAGCTAAAACATATACTAGAGACTCAAGAGCTAATAATTTTAATTTCCGTTTATGAATAATGTTAACCAACTAATTTCCAAAGACAAAAATTTTCAGTTATGCATGCATAGAAGTGTTAGCTGAGAAAAATATTGACAAATAATGATGAGGATTCTATGAGAGGAGTGAAACAGAGGAGACGCACTGCCAGCTCTGAGGAGAAAAGGGAAAAAAACTGCACTACTGGACCAAATAGGGGAACATTTACCCCCGACTGTCCACTAAGTTAAGCATGGGCTGGCTGCCAGTCGCCCACAGCAGGGAAATCAAGTGAGCATTAAGAACCCGAAAAAAGATGCCCACAGCAAGTATCTGGGAGGCAACTGAAAGAGACATTTAACTGAGCTCCTGGCAAGACTGAGAGCAGAGGGTATGAATATGCTTGATCTCTCAAAGAAGCACTTCTCAAAAGCCAAGCGCCGAAAAGGGTTGCCAAGACAGGGAGACTCACCAGCTCTGCTTCTTTTGGCCCAAAGACTTGAACAAGGTTGACAGGAATTCAGTAGGTTGGGATTGTCCGGAAGGATTCTCAGTTTCCATATGCAATGATTATATGTATATACACACAAATGTATGCAAACATACATTATACACATATGACAGTGTAGGTCTCTGATCCATTTGCATTAAATTTTATCTACATTAAAATATATGCCTTGAATAAATTCCAAATTCATTCTTGTGCATCTAGATATCCCTATTGTTCTAGTAGCATTTCTTGAAAATCCTGTTTTTTCCCCATTTGTGTTGGCAACTTTGCTAAAATTAAGTTGAATAAAGATGTGTGAATTGAAAAAAAAAAAAAAAAAAGAACACATATATTACATGTATACAAACAGTGTGCGTATGTGTGTGTGTCTGTAGCTCAGGGATTTGGCAAACCCCACAAGGTAATGATCAGTCAAAAAGGTCCTGCCACTGCGTTTGTTCCACATGCCCCCAGATAAGCTCCCACTAGGCAGAAAAGTCTACCCAAGCAAACACTAGAAGGTGTAAAGCCCAGCTCCTCAAAATGTGATGACCCCAAAATACCTTATTTTAACTAGGATGAAAAAAAATATGAGAGAGAGAGAGAGAGAAAGTGAGCATGTATCAGGTAGGTTAGGTCTCTGATTTGAGGTCTTTCCTCTTTTATAATGTAAGCACATAGAGCTCTCAATTTCCCTCCCACCTTTACCTTTGCTGCAGCCCATAAGCTTTGGTATGTTATATTTTCATTTTCACTCACCTCAAGTTATTTCCTCATTTCCATTGTGCTTGCTTCTTTGACCCATTGTTTGGTTGAGTACATTGTTTAATATCCAAATATTTGTGAATTTTCCGTTTCTTCCTTTATTAGTGAACTTCCTCAACATGATAAACAGCATTTATGCAAAAGCCATCGCTAACATCATACTCAATAATGAAAGATTGAAAGCTTCCCCTCTAAAATCAAGAAAAAGACAAGGATACCCACTCTTACCACCACCATTCAACACTGTACTGGAAGTTCTAGCTAGGGCAATTAGGCAAGAGAAAGAAACAAAAGGCATCTAAATTGGAAAGGAAGAAGTAAAACTTATCCTATTTGCAGATGATGTGATTCTATATACAGAAAATCCTCAAAACAATCTACAATAAAGCTACTGAGGCTAATAAACAAATTCAGGAAAGTGGTTCAGTACAAGATCAATATGCAAAAATCAGTAATGTGTCTAAATACTAGTAATGAACAATCTGAAGAAGAAATCAAGAAAAAAATCCATTTACAATAACACCTAAAACAATCAAGTTTCTAGGAATAAATTTAACCAAGGATGTGAAGGGTTTGTACACAGAAAACTAAAAAAAAAATTGCTAAAAGAAATCAAGGAGACCCAAATAAATTGAGGGACATTCCGTGTTACAAAGCCTTATTAATCAAAACAGCATGGTACTGGCACAAGGACAGGCATATCGAACAGTATAAATTGAAATTAGATTTCAGAAATCAGCCCTCACATTTATGGCAAACTGATTTTTGACAAGGATCCCAAGTCTACTCAATTGGGAAAGAATGGTCTCTTCAACAAATGGTGGTGGGAAAACTGTATCTCCATTTGCAAAAGAATGAAGGTAGATCACTTCATTCATATGCAAAAGATTCACCTCACATCATATGCAAAAATCTACTCACAATGGAGCAAAGACCGAAATATAAGAACCCAAAATATAAAACTCCTAGAAGAGAACATAGGGAAGCATCTTCAGGACCTTGTTTTAAGCAATGATTTCTTAGACTTTACACCCACAGCCCAAACAACAAAAGAAAACCTAGATAAATGAGACCTCATCAAAATTAAAACAACCAACAAAAACAAAACTTTTGTACCTAAAAGGACTTTGTCAAAAAGTAAAAAGACAACCTACACAATAGGGCAAAATATTTGGGAACCACACATCCAATAAGGGTTTATGTTTTAGTTTTCTAGCTGCCAAAACAAATACCATGTAATGGGTTGCCTTAAACAACGGGAATTTATTGGCTCACCGTTTTGAGACAGGACAAGTCCAAAATGAAGGCGTCACCAAGGTGATGCTTTTGCCTAGAAGACCATGGCTTTCTGGGCTGGCTGCCAGACACCCTGGGCCCCTGGCTTTTTTGTCACATGGCAATGCACATGGTGGCCTCTCCTAGCTTCTCCTTTCTCTTGCAGGTTCCACTAACTTTCAGTGTCTGGCTGCTCTCTCTGTCTCTTTCTCTCCCTCTCTCTGTGATCTTCCCTGCAAAGCCTTCCGTAATAGGAGTAAAACCCATTAGATGTGGCTGGGCTACACTTTACCTGACATAACCTCACCAAAACGTCCTGTTTACAAGAGTTCACACCCAAAGGAATGGATTAAGTATAAGAATATGTTCTTCTGGGGTACATAGCTCCAAACTACCACAGTTTAACATCCAGAATATATAAAGAAACCCTACAACCTAACAACAAAATATAAACAATCTAATTAAAGTATGGGGGTAGCTGTAGCTCAAGGGGTTGAGCACCTGCTTCCCATGTAGACGGTCCCAAGTTCAATCCCCAGTACCTCCTGAAAACAAAACAAACAAATGAAAAAACCAACTCTCATTGGAAAACAGATGTAGCTTAGTGGCTGAGCGTCTCTTTCCCACGTACGAGGTCTTGGGTTCAATCCCTGGTACATTTTGGAAAAAAAAAAAAGAAAAAAAAAATGGGCAAAAGACTTAAATAGACATTCCTCCAAAGAAGATATACAAATGACCAAAAAGCACATGAAAAAATGCTCAATATCAATAACTATTAAGGAAATGCAAATCAAAACCATAGTGAGATTCTATTTCACACCCACGAGAATGACTTTTTAAAAAATGGAAAACTCCAAGTGTTAGAGAGGCTGTGGGAAAATAGGAACACTCATTCATTGTTGGTGGGAATGTAAAACAGTGCAGTCACTGTGGAAGACAGTTTGGCAGTTCCTCAGAAAGTTAAGTACAGAATTACCGAATGACCCAGCAACCCCATTTCTAGGTGTATATCCCAAAAGTATTGAAAGCAGGTACTCGAAGAGATAGTTACACACCGAGGCTCACAGTGAAATTACTCACAATTGCCAAAAGGTGGGAGCAACCCAAGTGTCCATCAAGCGATGGCTGAATAAATAAAATGTGGTACATAAATAACAATGGAATATTACTCAGTTGTAAAAAGGAACAAAGTTTTTATACGTGTGACAACATGAAGACATAATATTGAATGAAATAAGCTAGACACAAAAGGACAGATATTGTATGATCTCACTGATAGGAAATAATTATAATAAGCAAATCCATAGAGTGAGAAACTAGAATATAGGTGACCAAGCAATGGGGTGGGAGTAGGGGATGAGGAGTTAAAGCCTAAAATGGACAGAGTTTCTATTTGGGTTGATGGGAAAGTTTTGGTAACTGATGGTGGTGATGGTAGCACAATATTGTGAACATAATTAACAGCACTGAATTGTATATTTGAATGTGGTTAAAAGAGGAAATTTTAGATTGTATATATAGTACTAGAATAAGTTTTTTAAAAAGCTAAACCGAAAAAAAAAAAAAAAAAAAAATACAGGCCTGCATAACACAAGCTGTGAACCCTAATGTAAACCATGGACTATGGTTGATGGTACAATTAAAAAATGTTCTTTTATCAGTTGTTGCAAATGTAACACATTAATGCAAGATGTTAATAATAGATTGGTATAAGGGGACTCTGTATTTTATGCACGATTTTTCTCTAAACTTACAACTACTCTAATAAAAAAAGAAATTATAGAGATATAATGAACAAATGCAGTGCGTGATCTTTGATTGTATCCTAAATAAAATGAAAGAAATATAGTTATGAAATACATTATCAGGACATTTGAGTGACTTGAATGTGGACTATATATTTGAAAATACTCTTGTGTCAGTGTTCAATTTTCTGAGAATTATCATGGCCTTCTTAGGAGATAGTGGCTGAAGTATTTAGGGGTAAATTATCGTCATGATGTCTGCAATTTACTTTCAAATGATTTGGTGGCCTGTGGGGTGGAGCACAGGGCTGGAGAAGGAGGGGAGGGAGTCAGAGAAAACAAGCACCAGTGGCAAAATGTTAATAACCGGTAAATCTGAGCGGAACAAAAATGAATCTTCATTATAATATTCTTACAAATATAGGTTTGAATGTTTTCAAAATAAAAAGGGAGAAATTTGCTTGCAAGGTTATAGAGGAAATACCAGGATCTACTATTTCAGTATAATCTATATCCTCAGGTGTACTGTGAGGAGTATGATAGCTAAGTCATCAGACATATTCCTTCTTAATATTCCTAAAATAATGCTATCTTACACTTGGATATTTGTACATGAGCTGTGCACTCTATTAAGTGCTTCAAGTACTTTAGCCTCATTTAATTCTCATGGAAACTCTATGAGGTAGGCACTATTTTACAGATGAGGAAACTGGGACTCAGGTCAAACAACATGCCAGTGCCAAACGGGAAGTAAATGAGCCAGAGCTGAATGTGAACAGAACAGGTCATAGCCTGACTGCAGACCTGGGCTTTCAACCTCTCTTCTGCTAAATCTGTGGCTAGAACTGGGGTCCCTGACCTTGGGTAGAAAATGTAGTGATGTGAGTTTTATATTTACGTTTTTCTATCTATCCCCAGAAATATACATAGATTTATTGGACTTTTTACATATTTTTATGAAACTGTACTCTGAATAATATCAATCTGGTAGTCACCAATTATGAAAGAAATGATCAATTTATTTCAAACTCTCTGTTACTCAGTATTACCACTTAAACTTGTTATGGTAATTCAATATTCTTGTCAGCAGAGCTATCATATATACCATGGATTGCCAGTTTGAAACAACAAAGACAATTTAGAACTTACTTATTTGTAAAACTTTACTAAATATAATACATCCTTTATAATACAAGGAACAAGATCATCATTTACTGGAATAAACTTTTCAACTTTTCAAGAGGCTTTCACAGCTATTATTGTTTTCATTGGCTCCTTTATTCAATTTCAACATTGTTAACATTGATGGAGATGAGGGATGATATCTATCTAAACTGATTATACATTTCTCAGATTATCCCTTTAAAATACACTTCTTTTCTTTTGCCTTATTCACATATATATGGAGGACAGAGTACATGTTTCTGATTATGCTGGTCAGCACAGTATTTGGTTCTTAGGAAACCAGATAACAGAATCTTGGTAGATCAGTGAGCTGTAATAAGTAAAGGCACTGTGGCTGAGGGCTAAGAAAACAGTAAGTAGAGGATGATTCCAGCAAGTCTTCAAGAGAGTGCTGGTGTAGACATTTCAGATCTTCTGATTATGTGGCTTCAGTATCAACCAGGCCCAACCTGGGACTTTGGAAGGCAATCGTGCAAAGAACACAGGTTCCAAGTGCAAATCCTGGCCTGACAGTCTTCTAGCCACATGACCTTGTACAAGTTATTTGATCTCCTTGCCCCTCTGTTTCCTCATCTGTGATGTGTGAAAAATGTGAGCAGCCACCTCAACACCCCTCAGTAACAGGGAACCCCAGTGAACAATTAGGGAGAAACATCCCAAGAAACAAGGATGTCAGAAATATTTTCTTCCATCCAAGGTCATGAGACACCCTCTATGCACACAATAGTGTAGTACACATGACTCAGAAGTGTCTGGTTTTGCATGTGACAGAGATGGGGAAAGTCATTTGATGGTTATTTGATGAGAGCAGACAGAATATTCTAGAAGAAGACTTGGAATACTCTCAGTGACTTCAGCCAGAAAAGTAGTCATTTAGTCATAGTTGTCTGCAAAGTTATGACCCTTTACTGAGATATGCTGTAGCCACCAGGGCACGGATACCTCATAGGACAAAGTGCCCTATATCAAGCTTGTGGGAAATAGTCCTGCAATGTGCTTCTTCCCAGTAGACCAAGCAAAACCTATAGGGGTAGTAAACAAACCAACAAATATAAAACAAGGCACTTATATAAACAAGATACTTTATTACAAACATAATGAAGATCATAACTGAATTGTGGTGATGTTTTTCAAAGGCAAGCAGGATGATTGTTCACACTGACCTTAAAACAGATGAAAGTAAAAGTAGGCAAAGTCTATCTTCAGTGATTTCCTTTCTCTTCTTTCCAACCCAATACTTGCTGCTCTCTGAATATCAAAGGTCCCCCACCAAAGCAATCCCCATAGGCCTGTCTTGCTATGCAAAATATCCCAATCCCAATAAAAGCTCCTATTCTCTAAGCTAGAAGGAAAACAACTGGGTTAAAATCATCCATGAGGAGTTATAAGTAATCAATAGGTTTGAGTTCAATAATTGGAATTTTATAGGGTTAAAATGTGAAGGAGCTATTTTTAAAAGAGACATTCTTGGCACTGCTGTAGCTCTCTACAGTGCACACACACCTATCTTCATTACAGGAGAGTAGGTTTACCTTCTGAAACTTGCTAACCCCAAGTTGGTTCATGGAGCACCAAACCGAAGCCCAGATGTGTAGCTGACCTTGTCATGGGGCCACAGTAATTCTAAAGTAAAGGAGTGATTGTATTTATAGGCAAACATTGCCACAGAGAGGTGAAATGACTTGGAGGTAGTGCATTGTGCAGTGTTGTGTCTTGGTCCATTTCCTCCATGGCACCAGCTGGGAGGCTAGTGCAATCTGTGACCAAGACTCTGCCAAGAGGGGTGCAGGACCATGGCCACCTCATCCTGAATGCTCACACCTAGTCCCCATCATTCTATGTTGATAAAAACAAGATATAAATGAACGTTAAGGCCAGGCTGGAAGAGGACTCTGAAGTGATAAAATGGCAGATGAGGCAGGAAGTGGTTAAGAGCAGTGACAGTTCTGTTTTGCCTTGGTATAACATGTGCATTCATAAACTGATGACACAAACTCAGGCATATGAGCCCTTCTCTTCTTTAATGTGACTTTGTCCCTTACCTTCTGCCTCACTGAATTCCTGCCTTCCTTAAAATATGTGTCCCTCTGCTTGGATCAGTCCTGAGGATGGAGGCTGAGTACACTCTGACATTACTTCTATCTCTGCTGATGTTCTGGAAAGCTGGCCATGGGTTCCAACAAGCTTGGCATGTCTCACCTATGACAAGATGCACTTGGACAATGTTTGTGGTAGGCCCCTCATTGAGCCTGAAAGCTGGTTTTCATTTTCTTGCCAGAAAACCTGGCTCTCACATTCCCCATATTTTCTGGGTCTGCTGGACTCAGCTCAAAAACACCTCAGCAGAGTCTGTCTTTAGGGAAGAAGCAACCCTTGAGTAAGGGCAATTAAAGGAAGTGTTTATCTAATTCTTATTGGCATCTGTTCAGGTGAAGACATAGAAAAGGCTGAGGCCCACAGCCCACACACAACTCTATTGTGCAAATAGGCAACTTTCCATAAGGCCTTCCGTTTGGAATACGAGCATGTAAGGAAGCTCCCTTATAGCACAAGGTGGTGGAGGAGGATATAGGCTATTTACCTACACAATGAGGAAAATGTCTCACTTGCTAAGTCTGCAGCAGTGGGCGGCAGGAATTGTGGCACCCAGTTTTCTGAGAACATGGTTTGTCTCCTTGGCCCCATTTCCTCCCTGGTATCACCACTGGGAAGTACCATCCTAGAATTAAAGGTCATGACTGAAGTGATATGAGTCAGAAGACTGCTCTGTGGAAAGTCACCAATCACACATTCAGTGAGGTTTTCTCAGCAAACAGCATCATTGACTTTAACCACTTTTGCATAGGTTGGAAATTTGGATATCATTCAATGCAAGGAAAACAAAAGGGAGATTGATCAATCTCATAGAGTCATTTACTCTTGACTGTTCACTAGATAGAGGGGTTATCATGAAAAATACTGCCTAGATGGTTTATTAAAAGAATGGGTTAAGACATCTTTTTGTTATTGTTGTTTCTATTGTTTATCAGATTCTAAATAAAAGAACCTTGAATACTACTCAAATTACAAGTTAATTTAGAAAAGATGGTAAAAACAAAACAAAACACCACAACAAACCTATGAGTCTTTTATCCTAGGCTGATGCTAAGCATTAGTTGTAGGAGTGACATAATCTCTGGTGTGAGATATAAAGCCAAAGCAAAGATTTCAATGAGCTTTTCAGCACTTCTTGAGTTGGCCCTTTACAATTACCTTTATTACTGGGTGGAAAGCATGGTTGGCCAATCCCTAAAATATCAGATGCCCTTCATAAATCTGAGTGTTAAATCCATGAAGTAACTATTGCACCACTCTGTTAGTGAGAATACTCAGGGGCTGAAGGTATTCTTCTTTATACCCTTTGGAAACCTATTTTTGACTGTGACCTTCACAGACAATGCTGGAATGAAACTCTTGAAAGCTCCATTGCTCTTTGGTGAATACACAAAATAAACATGTTTCCGATGGGTGCGTCTCTGTTCTCTTGGTGCTGTTGAGAAATATAGGAGCTCCTAAAACAGTTTTTGCATATTTGCTCTTTGTTCAGAACTCTGCAGCCAACATTTTCAAAAGTTCAACACCAGCTCCAAGGGCTTTTTCTCCTTGACTCTACACATCCAAATCTTGTTCACCCTCTCTGTTTTTTCCCAGATCCTTTTCTTTCTTTTTCATGCCCTCTGCCACTGTTCTAGTCCAGACCCTCATTACTTCTATCTTGTAGAATAGTGTCAGCCTCCTAACTTACTGCTGCTCTCCAGGGGTGGTAGACATTACTACTGTTCACCAGCATCATGCTGACCTGTAGTCCTACCTCCTTAAAATGAGGTGCGGATGTGTAATTTGCCCTGGCCAATGAGATGTGAACAGAACTGATGTGTGTCTCCAGCCCCATTTCCACTATGATGGAGGGTTATGTCACTCCAAGAGTGGAGCCTGTTCCAACAGGGTCCCTGATGAAGTGGCCGTGGAGCAGAACTCCTTCCAATGTAATGTGGGCATTATGGGGGTAAGAAATAAATCATGTTGTTAAAGTTACTGAGATTTGAGTTTTGTTTTGTATTGTTATTTAGCTTACCCTGACTAATATTGTCAGTCTTTCCCTACTCCAGTTCTCCTTGAACTCTCTTGCTAGGATAAGCTCTTTAAATCACAGGCCAGATTTTTTCCTAGTCAAAAGCCATCAGCAGTTCACCATTGATCATAAATATAAAATTGAAATTTATGGGTTTCTGAGAAATTGTGAAGTCTGTCCTCAAGTTCCTTTTCCAACTTTCTCACATGCCCATGTTCAGCCCAATGGGGAGATTCGCTGTTATCCCCAAGTGTTCATGTCTTGACTTTTTGGATGTTACCTTTGTTGGGAGTGCCTTTGCCCTTACTATAACATGTTGAATCCAACCATACTTTAAAGAAAGAGCAGGTTCAAATGGTAAGACTTCCTTAATACCCACAAGTATACAAGCACTCTCTTTCCTCTGGACTCCCTTAGCAAAATGAATCTAATCTATGGTACTTATCACTTTCCATCTCATAATGCAGTTATTTGTGTAAATATATCACCTCTCCTAGTAGACTATAAATCCTCTTAGGACAGATACCATTTACTGTTTTTTAATTTCCAATTCCCTACAGTACTTAACTGTGTAGTTACTCAATTAATAATTCATGGATTAAATAGTGATCTGTGGGGACAGATAATGGAGCTGTATTTTAAATCTCAAATGATCACAGTTCAGCAAGTGACTGGTAAGGCCACATGTAGGGTAGACATGCACTTTCCTGGTGAGCCTCCTCCTTTGCTGGAAGATTCTGCAAGACCACTCCTGGGTGAGGCATCAGAGCTTGGTTCCCAGGAGGGCCTGATTAAACTTTAGGTCCATGGTAGATTAGGTGTATCATTCTGCAAATAAGTTAAAAACTAGAGGGGAACCTCAGGCAAAATATATATATTTAAAGACTCAAAAGAGGGACTTTGAAATAAGAATTGGCCTATTATTATGGGGTGCCTAAGAGTTGCCTCCTGAGGGCCTCCTTGCTGCTCAAATGTGGCCTCTCTCTAAGCCAATGAATGCATTACCTTCCTCCAAGCATGGGACATGACTCCCGGGGATAAGCCTCCCTGGCACTGAGGGATTGCTACCAAGCACCAACTGGTAATGCAACTGGAAAAAGACCTTGAATAAAATAGGGAAAAGGTAAAGACAAATGAGTTTATATGGCTAAGAGACTTCAAAATGAGTCGGGAGGTCATCCCAGAAGTAACACGCACATCTCAGTAGGATCTCATAGACTTCCAAAGTGGATATTACCCCAAATAGTGGGGCCCCTGAGGGCTCTAGAGATACTCAGGTCCTATGTCAGGGTGGATAGCTCTGGAGTTTGGTGCCTTGCCAGTGGGCCCTACTTTGGAGTTTGTGCTCTTGAGTGTGATGGAGTTGGACTCAACTATGTCTTCCCTGCACATGGCTCATCTGTTCCTTCTATTCAAACCTATACTTGGTGCTGGAGTTTGTAGGTGTACATCCAGAGACGTGAGTCTTTGGGCTGCCATGTGCTAGCTGGGCCCGGAACCTCGGTGGAGCAGCAACTCCTACTCTACAGCTCATTGGACTCGCCCAGGACAACTGACGGGGAAATGATGATAGACAACGGCCATCCCAGGGAACAGAGAGAGTCTGCAGCTGCAGGCAGGATAATCCCATCCATCTTCCCCACGGGATATAAGCCCCCTCTCAATTGGAGGTGGAGTGGACATCACCATCCCAGACTCCTCAGGATGGGGGGAGAGTTATGGACTAGAGTGGACTTACTTGTATTCTACTATAGACATATTGTAATTCAAGCAATGGAGGAAATTACAAAATTGATGTGGAGCCAGTGGCCACTGGAAGCTCTGGGGGCAGGGAGAGGGAAAAGCAGTTATAATACAGGGGCTTTTTCAGGACTTGGAAATTGTCCTGAGTGACATTGCAATGACAGATATAGGCCATTTTATATATCATAGAACTGTGTGGGAGAGAGTGTGGACTACAGTGTGAACTATGGTCAATGCGTAACAGCAAAGCCCCAGGATGTGTTTATCAATTGCAATTAATGTGCCACACTAATGAAAGATTTTATGTAGGAGGTTGTGGGAAGTGTGGGAGGTAGGGCATATGGGAATCCCTATATTTTTTGTGTAACACTTATGTAATCTAAGTATCTTTTAAAAAAAATAAAAAATCATAAAAAAAAGAAATAAGAATTGGTAATTTTTGGTTTCAGAGAGACCTGTTGTATTGACCAAAGTTTCTCAGGGAAATTTAACACCGGCTACTGAAAATTTGTAGTCATTTTTTGGGGGTGAATAGAAAGGAAAAAAAAGGGGGGGCAGAAGAATAAATAGAAAAGAATAGTTTAGAATAATCAGTGACACTGAAGGAGAATAAACCTGAATGATCAGTTGGGGAAATTCTTCAGTCTAATGGTGCTGGTCAAGGAGATATAAATCAAAAGCCAGAGAGCTGTAGGTGGTACCTGTGAAGGAGACATTTGTAAGTTTGGTGCCTCTGGGATGGAATCTTTGTGGGTTACGAATTGAATAGGGAAGGGTCTTCTCCATCTAGAAGACCAGGTACCAGCACAAGATCCAAGAATAATAGGCAGCTACAGAGTAGAAACAAAGCACATCCCTGAGATGGTGCAGAGAGGCAGAGCAAAATGAGGGGCTCGCACAAGTAGGAATGTGTGCCGATCTGAGTCTACCTTGGGCTTGCTTATTTTTATCGCCCAGTCCAAACTAGACCCACTAAAACCAGGTAGCCCACAGATAATGCCAACCCAGCTCATCTGTGTTTAGATATTAGTTGAAACAAACAAAAAACCCCACACAATTATAAAAATGAACAAATTTATATTTATAAAGTACTGTTTTCTGATCATAATTTTGTTTTCCTGGGAAATATTATTCTGAAAGTATCCAGACCCTGTTCCTCCTGAATTTAGAGGGAGGAGTTGGAGTTTTTTCCCCCTGACATCATGACAAGGTATATGGGCAGTGGGGTATTAGGACAGAGACGATGTGGTAGAAGCAGGTACACTACACAAGCTCGAGTGCCCAGAAAGGGCCCCAGAAATGGGGCAGCCATAAAGAATGGAGTGCAGTGGGTCACATCCCTGCTCCTGTGGTCTTCCATTCCACAGAGCTGCTCAGTTTCTTCTCTCTCAGTTGGGGTGGGGGGAACTGGTGCATGTATTTTGTAAGCAGCAGAGCTGTTGAAACAATCCACTGTGTCATCTGAGTACTTTTTCATTGACCTCTGGTTGGCCCTGGCTATAAACTTTGGCGGGGACAGGAAGAAGGAGAAATGAAAACACACCAAAGCACATGTGAATAGTTACTATACTTTTACTAAAATCAATGAGATTGTAATGGTTTTTGCCTCAGTGCTTCTGTTGGGGCTCAGGCTGGATTTGGGCTTTAAAGAGACTGAGGATATGAACATAGAACATGAGGGCCTGAGTCTAATGAAGCAGTAAGTTTAATGGATTCAAAGAGATTGGTAGACCAGGCAAAACAGCAGGCCGAACATCTTTAGATTCAACAACAAGGAGAGAAACAGAAATCAAAATAGCAAAGGCCAGTGACTTTAACAAACAGTGTGGAAAAGTGAAAAGAGCATGGGTTTGTTATTAACTTAACCTGGACCTGGATTCCAGATTTTCTACCTACCTTGGGAAGTTGTTTTACCTCTGGTACCCATTGCATGGCACTTTAATCATGAGGGCACAAAAGAAGTCAAGAATTGATCCCCTCATTCAAACATCCACAAATATTTTGAGTGGTAGGGACCACTCACTGCCCACTTGAGCAATAATGATAAAAAAAAGCCAGGTGTCAATTTTAAAGGAACTCATAATCTACAGAGACTGATAATTACAGTGCAGTAACCTAAGTACCAAGAAACATAAGCACAAAATACGTAGGACCACATAGGACAGAGGTTCATGGTAGAAATTTCCCAGCTCACTGGGGTGCATCATGATGGAACAGTGTCAAAGTCTGTTATGGTCCTGTTGACCATGATTGCTTTCCTGTACAATGCTGGAGCTGGGTGAAATGGCACAAAGCCAGCTGTTGCTTACTGGAATCACCAAGCCTAAGAGCAGTCAGTGACTTGGATATCCAACTCAACTCATTTATTTAAAGATGAGAAACTGAGAAAGGTAGAAGAAAAGTGACTTGCTCAAATAAGTTACTCAGATGGTTCTTTAAATCAGAGCCAGAGCTAAAACCCAGATCTGCTATCTCAAAGAGTCCTTTTTTCACCTTTTCATACTGCTTCCTACTGACAAATAATATTATGTAGTGACCAGAACTGCTTCCCAAAAGTTAGTAGGAACTAGGAAATTCCACAAGCATTTTTAGGTATGAGGCTGTAATCATTTCCATGGAGCAGAAGCCCATTTAGAGTCTTTTTAGAGCATTGCTGTCCAACAGATCTTTCTGAAACGATGGAAATGTTCTATATCTGTGCTATCCAATGTGATGGCCAGTAGCTACAAATGTGTCTAGTGAGACTAAGGGACTAAATTTTAAATTCTGTTTAATTTTAATTAATTATATTCTTTATTTTAATAGTCATGTGTTGCTAGGGTCTACCATATTGGATAGTGTAGGTATCAAATATGAGCATTGCCTATACATTTGATTATGACATTGGGTTTGTGACTGACTTTTTTCTAGCTGCCCTGCCTTTGTAGTCTGGAAGTTCACTCTATCCAGTCCCTGAGCCAATGAAAACCAAGCCTAACAATATTTAAAGAACTCTATCCTTACTGGTAAGTAAGGAGTGGAATTAGCTTATTGCAATAAGTCCGTTTTAACTATATTATATTTCTAGAAGAGTACTTGCCACATTTTGTCATAATAATAATAATAATTATCATTTGTTAGCACATTCTATATACCTATCACTTAACCTATAGGAATTACATAAATGAATTTCCCCTACCCAGTGAGTGTGCTCTATTATTATTAACAAGTAGTCAGGAGCAAATCTATCTTCTTCCAAATTCCATGCTCTTTTCTCTATCCCACACTGTCTCTCTGAGAACCAAATGTTGGTGTAATCCCCTGTAGCCTGAGCAATGGTGATTTTCGTTAACTCATTCAAAAATATTTATTGCATGCCTGTTAAGTGCCAGGCACTATGCCAGGTAAAGGACATAGTGATGAATCAAATAGAATTATCCCAGCTGAGCTGGCCTTCTAGTAATGAGATGCTCCTTTTTGGAGGTAGGTAGGTTCTGCTAAGTAGAAAACATCTCATGGCTTACATGCTGCAGACAACATTTATACTGGAAACTATGCCTTTGATAGTTGAACCTGGAGATATTCTCTCCATAGCTAGGGCATTTATTTTTGCCATTAAAATATAATGATTCATTCACCTAGGAGTTAAAATCCTAGGATTTCATCATTAAGTCCACATACAAGCTAATTGCACAACAGGCCACCATTGAAATCTCCAAAATTAGTACTGAAGCAGTTGACCATAGCTCAATGATAGTTTCAACAGGCTATTAATTCTGTTTTTGAAATTTAAATGCATGAATGATGATTGAGGATTTTGTTTAGGAATCTAAAAATGTTATTGAATAATTGAGTCAGACAAAATAGGAGTGATGAGAATCCAAATATGATATACCATCTTGCATCAAATCTAACATGCTATAACTTTAAAGGTATATCATTAATTCTGCCAAACTATGACATAATGCATTATCACTTTGAATTTTTATTTAATACATTTTTATCCATTATGTGATTAGCTTTGCTTTGTTTTTTGTTTTTGTTATTGTTTTTGTTTACTTTTAATAATAGATTTCAGAGTGATATCACCAACATGGTGATGTAAGACATCTCCTGAAAACCCCCTTCCCAGAGATTCAGTGAATAAAAGGACAAATTCCACTTTCTTAGAACTCTGGAGGATGGTAGAGACTAGAAAAGGACTCTACAAATGATAAATTGAAGAAAAAGAAAAATATCAGGTAGGTAACTTCTGTTTCAGACTGCCAGTCAACTTCCTTCCTGCACACTTGATTCTGTATAGTTTGGTAGTTGCTCAGAGGCAGCATCGTGGACTTCTCCCACCTCCCACCTCTCTCCAGGGACAGAGACTGCAGAGCTACCTAGCAGCAAATTGGAGCCCCACACATATCCAGACACATATCCAAGTTCATGGAGACCCAGGGTGGGACACAAGCCACTGAGGAGTGCCGCATACAAAAAAGCTCCTAGGGGGAGGGGGAAGGAGAGACTGTGATGGAACTGAATCTGGCAGGTGTTACACTCACTCAATCCAGGTTTTGTTGGCCGGACCATTTAAGTGCAAAAGACTTTGCTGGAGTGACCCACATTTCTAGATTGACCCCATCTGTCTCCCTGGAGTGGGTTACCCTAACAGGGAAGAAACTGGAGGCGGAAAAGTCTCACAGAAGAAAAATAAAATGAAGCATGGATTAAACTGAACAGCTGTAAGACAGGAGGGTCCCAGAACTGAAAACAAACGGAACAGATCAAGATTCCTAGAGAAGGAACAGAGGAAAGGAAGTTTTCTCTTGGATGTGAAACAGTTACACAAAAAGTGCAATCTTAAAAAAATTGTACCACATATCCAGGGCAAGAATCTGATAAAGAAGACCTGAGAAAACCTGACCAGTTAAACACGGGTTATTCTAAAGGTGTAGAATAAGTTGGACTAAACTTTAAAGTAGAGCCATAACACAAAGCCAGTCAATAATAGAACCCTATACAAAAGGGAGAAACTGACCTTCAGAATTAAGTCATCAAGATAATCAGATGTCTAGACATCAGCAAAAATTATAAGTTGTACTAAGAAACAGGAAGATATGGCTCAGTCAAGGGAACAAATTAAAACATCAGAGAAGACACAGAATTTGGGACAAGTAATCAAAAAATTTCAAACAAATCTAAACCAATTCAAAATGATGAAGGAAAATATACATAAAGAGATGAAGTATATTAAGAAGACAATGTGTGAGCATAAAGAAGACTTTAAAAGTATAAAAATAAACATAAGAGAAATTATGGATATGAAAGGTACAATAGTAAAGATTAAAAATACACCAGAAACATAGAACAGCAGATTTGAACAGGCAGAAGAAAAAATCCACAAACTAGAAGACAGGACAAGAGAAACCATACAGTCAGAAGAACATATAGAGGAAAGAAAAGAAAAATTCACCAGCATCTCAGGGTTTTGAGTGACAGCATGAAGTACACAAACATATGTATCGTGGGTGTCCCAGAAGGAGATGAGAAGGGAAAAGGGGCACAAAGAATAGTTGAGGAAATAATGGCCAAAAATGTCCCAACTTTTATGAAAGACATAAATATCCATGTCCAAGAAGTGCAACATACTCCAAACAGAATAAATCCTAGACACATACTAATCAGAATGTCAAATGCCAAAGATATAGAATTCTGAAAACAGCAAGAAAAAAGCCATGTGTCATATACAAGGGATGTGCATTAAGACTGAGTCCTGATTTCTCATCAAAAAGAGATGAGAAGGTAGTACATAATATGATATATTTAAGATACTGAAAGAGAAAAACTGCCAGCCCCAAATTCTTTATCCAGCAAAATTGTCCTTTAAAAATGTGGGACAGTTTAAAATATTCATACATAAACAAACTGAGAGAGAGTTTGTCAACAAAAGATCTGACCTACAAGAATTACTGATGGGAGTTCTGCAGGTTGAAACGCAAAGACAGGAGAGAATGGCTTGGAGTAGTGTGAAGAAATGAGGATTATCAGTAGAGGTAACTAAAGGGGTAAATGAAAAACCCAATAGTACTGTATCCTCAATATACAACTCTACTTTTTAATTCCTATAAGAGTCAGAATACACTTGAACAAGAAAACGTATATTTCCTGATAATGGACATGCAAAATATAAAGTGGTAAAGTGGGACAAAAATAACATAAAGAGGGGAAACAGGAATATGGGAGCAGAGAATGTATAAGCTATTAAACAAAGTTATCTTTTCAAATTAGTGGGTTATAGATATAGGTTGTGTAATATAAACCCCAGAGTATTCACAAAGAAAATATTTTTAAAAATACAGAAACAGAAATGAGGAAGGGATCAATCATATACATCATAAAAGATCAATTATAAAGAAAAGGAGTTTGCAGCGAAGAAAAAGAGAGACAAAAAAAAAAAAAAAAAAGATATGACATATAAAAACCAAAGGACAAAATGGCTGAAGTAAATACTGCCAATATACCTAACCACGGTGCCCCCAAATACATGAGGCAAACACTGTCAAAACCGAAAGGAGAAATAGACACATCTACAATAATGGTTAGAGACTTCAATACACCACTCTCATAAATAGCTGGAACATCTAGATAGAAGATCAATAAGGAAACTTGAATAATTAATGAACTAGACCTAACAGACACATACAGAACATTGCACCCCCAAAGAGCAGGATATACATTTTTCTCTAATGCACATGGATCATTATTCAGGATAGATCAGATGCTGGGTCACAAAACAAGTCTCAATACATTTACAAAGATTTAAATTATACAAAGCATTTTCTCTGACCATAATGGAATAAAGCTGGAAATCAATAACAGATAGAGAACTGGAAAATCACAAATCTACAAACGAATCAACCTTCAAGACATCATGTTGAGTGAAATAAGCCAGACACAAAAGAACAAATATTGTATGATCTCACTGATATGAAATACTTAGAATAAGCAAACTCATAAAGTCAGAATCTAGAATATAGGTTACCAGGGGCTGTGTTGGGGGGTAGGGAATGGGGAGTTAATGCTTAAATTGTAAAGAATTTCATTTGGGATGAATTGTAATGTTTTGGTAACGGATGGTGATGATAGTAGCACAACACTGAATGTAACTAACAGCATTGAATTATGTATGTGAATGATGTTAAATGGCAGAAATTTTAGGCTGTATATATATATATTATGAGAATGAAAATAAAAAAATAATAGGACTGTACAGGACAAAGAGCCCTATTGTATATGATGGACTATAGTTAATAGTATACTTTAAAAATAAAAATAAAGGAATGGAGAGAGATATATTATCCTAACACTAATGAAAAATTGAAGTATTTATATTAATTTCAGGTAATGAAGGTTTCTAAGCATGGAAAATTATCAGGATAAAGAGGGATATCACATAAAGTTAAAAGGGGTCTATTCTCCAAGGAGACATAACAATCATGAATATATTTGCACTAAGCAAAATAGCATCAAAATATGTCAAGCAGAAACTGATAAAACTGCAGAAAGAAACAATTAAATCCACTATTATAGTCCACTGTCAGTAATTGATAGATCCAGCAGGCAGAAAATCAGTAAGGATATAGTTGAATTGAACAACATCATCAATCAACTGGATCTGATAGATATTTAAAGAATGCTTCATTCAACAACATCAAAATACACATTCAAGAAGAACCATTCACCAAGATAGACCACACTTCAAAAACTTTGAAAAATGATGAGAAATGAGATGCTTTTTTTCCTAATGTCAGGAATAAGGAAAGGATATCCCTTCTCACCACTCCTATTCAACCTAATGGAAGTCCTACCTAATGCAATAAGACTAGACTGAAAAGATACACATATTGGGAAGGAAGAAATAAAACTGACTTTGTTCGCAGATGATATGATTGTCTATGTAGAAAATCCCCAAGAATCAACAACAACAACAACAACAAATTCCTGGAACAAATAAGTGCTTATAGCAAAATTGCAAAATACAATGTTAACATACAAAAGTCATTTGCTTCCCTGTATATAGCAGTGAACAATTGGATTATTATTATTATTTGAGGTACCAGGGCTGGGGATTGAACCTAGGACCTCGTTTGTGGGAAGCCAGTGCTCAACCACTGAGCTACTGAACAATTGGATTTTGAAGTTAAAAAACACCATACCATTTGCATTAGCACCAAAAAATGAAATGAAATACTTAGGTATTTTACAATCTGTTGGGACTTGTTTTGTGAACCAACATGTGGTTTATCCTGGAGATCAATCCATGTGCACTTGAGAAGAATGTATATTGTGCAGTTTTGGAGTGCAATAATCCGTATATCTGTTAGGTCTATTTCATTTATCATATTATTAAGTTCTCTGTTTCCTTATTGATCTTATGCCTAGAAGTTCTGGCTATTGACAAGAGTGGAGTATTGAAGTCTCCAACACTTATTGTATAGGTGTCTATTTCTTCCTTCAGTATTGCCAGTGTTTACCTCAAGTATTTTGGGTGCCCATCAAATGTACTCTTCATTTCTGTTAGACTGTTTTTGATTCCTAATATTTCCTTTGATTTTTTTTTAGAGTTTTCATCTCTCTGCTTACATCACTCATCTATTCTTCAGTCTTGTCTATTTTTTCTGTTAGAGCTCTTACATACTAATGATAGTTATTTTAAATTCTGGGTCTGATAATTCCAATATACATCTTTCATATGCCATATCTGATTCCAATGGTTACTGTGTCTCTTCATAGTCTTTTGCCTTACAGTATGCCTTATAAATATTTTGAAAGCCAGATGTGATGTACCAGGTAAAAGGGACTGAAGTAAGCAGGCCTCTAATGTGAGGTTTTATGTGTTTGTCTGGCTAGGATTTAGACTGTATTTACTCTTTGCTGTTGCTATAGAAGATGTCAGAGGCTAAAGTTCCCTGTGATGTCCTTGTTTTTGTCACCACTGTTATTGTTTGATTTCTTAGATCTCATTAAGTAAAACCTGAATCGTGCAGCTCTTTTTTTTGTCATCTGTTGTTATACAGGAGCTATAGTGATGATCTGCTATCACGTGTGTTGGGGCAGGTGAATTCTATAATCCTGTGATTTGGTCTCAGTCTATACGTGAGCCTTTGCACATGAATTGTCACAATTGCTTCTCAGCTTTTCTATCCCCCTCTAAGTGAGACAGGACGGCTATAATGGGCTGGAGTTTGGTCCTTCCCTTCCCCCACATTGGTTGGGCACTGGTAAAGCCAGAGTTATTTAGGCTCTGGTAAAATAGTTTTTTAAAAAAGTAAATATATATTTAATTGTGATAAACTATCCATGACACAAAAATCATTTTTACCATTTTAAGTAGAAATGCCTTGACATTAAGTACATCGACAGTGCTATGTAACTTTCACCACTATTTCCAGATATTTTCAGTATCCCAAACCAAAATGCATACTCATTTAGCAATAACCACTTCCACCAGCTGCCAACCCTGGAAACCACTATTCTGTCTCTATTAATTTGCATATTCTATGTATTTCATATAAGAGAAATCATTTAATATTCATCTTTTTGTGTCTGACATTTCACTCGATATGATGTCCTCAAGGTTCATCCATGTTGTAGCATGTACCAGCACTTCACTTCTTTTTATGGCTAAATAATATTTCGTTGTATGGATATACCAAATTTTCTTTATCCATTCCTCTGTTGATGGACAGTTGGGTTGCTTCCACCATTTGGCTGTTGTGTATAATGCTTTGATGAACATTGGTATACACATATTTGTACTTTCAGTTCTTTTCAGTACATACCTAGGAATAGACTTGCCAGGTCCTATGGTAATTCAATTTTTAATTTTCTGAGGAACCACAGTGGCCACAGTATTTTACATTCTCACCAACAGTGTATGAGGGTTCCTATTTCTCCATGTCTTTCCCAACACTTGTTATTTTCAGGTTTTTTGAGGAATAGCCATCCTAATGTGTGTGAAGAGGTAACTACCTCCTTGTAGTTTTAATTTGTATTTCTCTAAAGGCTAATGCTGTGGAGCATCTCTTCATATGCTTACCGGCCATTTGAATATCATTTTCGGAGAAAGTCAATTCAAATCCTCGGCCCATTTTCTAATTAGTGTTTGTGTGTGGGCAGTTCTTTGTTAAGAAGAATAGACTGCTTTGGGCTTATTTCAAAATGGTTACTTTCCCCCTCTCCCTGCTGGAAGCACAAGCAGAATTTTCTCCTGTTTAATGTGAGAACCTGGCAGAGCTCTTGGAGGTAAAACTTAGGGAAGCATGCCCCCCGCCCCCAAAACCTAGCACATCCCCCAGAGTTCTTAATTCTCAAGCTAGTTTGCACCAATCCTCCAGCAATTTTTCAATTACAATTCAAGCATTGCTACTGGTACTGGCTCCAGGTACTGACTCCAATGGAGAGTTTCTGGGCTTCTCCAGGTAATCTGAAGTTTTTTATCGGCTTCTCTCCTGTGAGGGACAGTAATTTGCTCTGTGGCCCCAATTCACCAAACTAAGAAGAGTTGTCATTTTTCAGATTGTTCAGCTTTCCTCTTGTTTGGATGGGAGTGATGGCTTCCCGGATCCCTTACATGCCAGACCAAATTGGATGTCTTACTTGCTTCACTTTGTAGGTATTTTACTTCTTTAGTAATTTTTAAAGAGCTCTTCTAGCTTATTTGAAAAGATGTTTAAAATTTACATTATTGTTGTGCATAAATAATAATAAAAAAAAAAGCCAAATAATTTGGTGAAAGCAATACATTGAGAATTTGACTTTTCTGAATTTTTTACTTAACGTTATTAACATCTGTGCTTTTCCACATGGTGTCAGCTCTACACAATTATGAACAATGGAATGCAAAATTTCTTAAAAGATTTTCTTCTGGGATTTTTTTCTAAGTTCCTGATACCCCTTCTGCAAACTTTGAAGATGGTGATTTCATGCCTAGTATGTGTTGATTTGTTTTGCACATATTGCCCCACCTGACATAATGAAACTTCATCTATTATTGGGCTTCTTCCTTTCTTAAATCTTGTAAAGGACTTGGTTGTAGCTTTTAAGAAAATAAAGAATTGGGATCATTCCACCAAAATAAAACATTTGCTTCAATATTATCAACTTTATGCCCTGCCATTTTGTTTCTGTAACTTTCTGTGTACACATAGTACACTGTGCCAAATCACAGGGTTCTCTTCGTGAGGATATTTTAAGGAGCATTTATGCCTAGCAGAGCAACACAGAGTAATGAATAACCGGTTGGAATAATAATGATACAAACCACCTAGAGGAACTTTGTTCCCGCACCAAGAATAGCTATGTACAGGTGGTGTCCAGCCTGCAGAGGTTGGTAAGATGCAACCTGGTTTCACAGGCAATGTGAAAAAAAAAAAAAAAATGTGTCTTAGAACCAATGAACTATGGATCATTGGACTCCAGTGATGTTGGTGATCAAGCTTATCTATCTTGTTTAACAGAAAGAAAATTTCAAAGTTTATGAGCCTTCTGAAGCAGGGATAGTGATATCAAATTCCTCATGTCCTGGAAGCCATGCCTGAGAAGCAAAATGCCTGTTCAAGTTTCAGGGTAAAAGCTGAATTTAGTTTTTCACTTAGAGCACTGGAAGATTACAATCTGGATGTCTGGCTTTTATTTTAAACAGCCTCTTATCCTTGCCACCAGATAATAGTGAGTTTTTAAAGTAATAAAAGGGTATGCAATACTTACTATGTTTTGCTCAAAATGTTTTATTCATTCCTTTAGTCACACATTCAAACATATTTATCGACATCCACTGGCATAAAATGGACAAAAATACCTGCCCATTGTGGAGTTTCCATTATAGTGAGAGCAGGCGGATGACAAACCAACCACGTAAAATGTGTACATGTGCACTACGCCTCGTAAATAGCATCCACGTTAAGGACTGTGGAGGGAAGCGCAGCAGAGAGGAATGAGTGATGTCTGAAAATCCCTTTCAGCCCGTAACACCTGGAAGGTGAGCCAGCCTGGTCCTTCTGTAGCAGTACACTGGCCCCCTGGCCATCCCTAGGCAAGTTGCTGGTCCAGATGGTTGCCAGAGTTTCTCCGTGAGTTCTAAACCCTGAAGGGTGGGTTGGACTCTTCCCCCCGCTCCTGTTCCTGTTTCCTGTACTGTTATTCAGCCATGTGAACTGGATAACGCTTTCTCTCCCCTTCAGAACCTGCATGGAAACCGGCTGCTTCTCAGAGCCCTGGAGCACCCAGTGTCTTTCCCAGCTGCCTCACCATCACTCCCAAGCACGTCCAGGTGATGAGACCTCCGGTTCCTACAGTTGGTAATGTTTTTGAAATATGAGTAACTGAGGATATATTTCTGCACCTTGGTTGCCTCCAGCGGAGCTCTGCTTCCTACTTAGCCAAACTACTCTGCACACAATAATTTTTCTCTTAGATGTTTCCTTCTTTTTCTCAAAAAGGTGAACAAATCTCTCTCTCCTTGTCCCACTGCAGGCAGCCTGCCATTTCCAGCACGGATGGCGTGTGCAGGCTGCGAGGCCGAGCACTGCAGGACCTCTCACAGGGCCTGTGCCTTTCCTTGCACCCTCCCGCAGCCTGGCCTCAGCCCTTTAGATTTGTGCAGGGTGGGTGGAGGGTGTGCAGTGAAGAGGGGGGCTTCCCAGACCCTCTGCAGGACACAGAGCAGGAAATGTCCCTGCTCTCCGAGAAGATCTAGGTTCTTTAGGTGGGGTTTCGGGTCCACTCTGAAACTGAGTCTAAACATGTTTTCAAATCATCAGAAGAAACTTAGAGTTTAATCTCCCCTCTTTCAAGCCCCCATTTCTTCAAAGTAAGAGAGGGGGTTCTCCCCAAGGGCACTAGATGGTGGGCCTGGGATTTTAGAAGCATGAGAAGGGCAGGGGTAAGGGAAAGCATCACCCCTTTAGCTTATGTGGCATCCTCCAGGCAGAGTCTTACCTGGAATTACCAGAGACCAAAAACACAACTGATAACGCTGGCCTCCCAGGGGACAGGCACTGCGCCTGCTTCCCTGAGCCTTCCAGGCTCTAGTGCACACCTACTCTCATGGCAGGGCCCCATCAGCGGCTTCTCCTGGACGGTAGCCCCCTGCCAGAGGCTGCAGGCTAAGGGCATTCCCTGCAGGGCAGCTAGACAGCCTAAGCTGGGCTGGGCCCAGAAGTCCCACAACATCTGCACTCACTGCCTGGGCTGGAACGAGCATCACCAGCACTCTGCTCAGACATGGACTGCCTGTGGGGTGGGCAGCAGTGGTGTACGGAACGTGTCAGGGAATGACTAAACAAAGCAGAAGGAGCCAGTAGCTCTGTGCCTTTCCTAATAATCCAGGCTAATAAACCAGGCTATGGAGCATGGGGAGACATTTCCTGGCTGAATGCTCCTTCAAGATGGAGGGTGTGACCATTCCATGGGGGCGAGGATTGGTGGAAAAGAGACTTCAGCGACACCAGGTGGGAGGTTGTGGTGACAGTGGGGTCGTTGTGTTGCCGGGAACCTTGTGTGTGCTTCTCAGGGTCTGGCCAGACAGGAGGAGAGACTGGAATGGACAGGCAATTGAGGGGAGGGTCCACGATGGGGACATCTGTGCTGAAGAGAAAGACGAAGCAAATACTGAATGGCCACACTTCCAGTTTCTTCACTATTACCTGTGGCATGCAGAGTTCAAGAGGCTGTGTGTACCTAATACACTGCTTCCTCATAACAGGCATAGGCACCTGATAGCTATGCTGTTGGTATCTTATGGATGGAAAACCCATAACTGGGAAGTTAAAATCACACTATAGCAACAGAGCCCAAAGAGAGTTCCTTAATCTCTTTAACTCCAGACCAGAGCTATGCCAGCTGGGCTCTCTGCACCTCTGGCCTGGTAGAAGAGATAGGTCAGAGGTGCAGGTCAAATAGTGGAAGTGGAGCCTGTGGAGGGAGTCAGGGCTTGAGCACCATAGGACAGATGGCAGAGGAGGAGACATATTTGAAAACGGGGTCACACTTGGGGCCAGGCTCCTTTCCGAGCCCAGGTTGCAGCTGTCTCTGAGTGTTCTCACTCAAGTCTTCTTCTGGGGTATCCTGAGCTCTGAATGGATCTTGACAAGAGGCTGATGTCTCTGGTTATGGCCCAGGAACCCGTCAGCTGGTCTCTGATATTCTGGAGTTTTGGTTCTACTTGAGGGACTGTAGGAAGCTGGCAAGTCATGGTGCTTTCTCTAGGTACCACAGAGAGGTCTCCCTAGTTAAAGCTTGGCTTATAGCTCTGGGCTGCAGATCTTCATTCCTCAATAACAAGCGTTCTACAAACGTGGGAGAATTGAGAGGCACCTGCAGAACTCACTGCGTGCCTTAGCTGGTGAACTCTACTCTTCATTCCCACTTGGCATATTTTATCCCATCTTTTCTCATCAATCGTGATTTGCATAAAGCACAGCAGCCCGCCTTCATTCTTGAGAGCAGACCAACATAGATAAGACATTTTAAATGGTAAGCCATGCTCCTTCAATCACATGCTTATTTCCTCATTCAGACCATAATGGTCCTCCTTTTTCCTGAGGTCTGCCTGCTCCCAGCCACTAGCCCCTGGTACCTATTTACTAAGGCTGTCTTCTCCTTCTCATCTTATATATCAGTTATCTGTTGCTGCCTAATTTATTACCACAGAATTTAGCAACTGAAAACATTATCTCGCAGTTTCTGAGGGTCAGAAACTCAAGAGGGGCTTAGTTGGATGGTTCTGGCTAATCAACTTGTCATTCAAGGATGCAATCCTTGATGGGGCTGAAGAATCCACGTTTAACCTCACTCATGTGGTTTTTAGCAGACCTCAGTTCCTTTCTAGCTGTTGACCAGAGACTTCAGTTCCTCACCATGAGGACAACTCCAGCTGCCTGTGTGTCCTTAGGACATGGCAGCTGGCTTCCCCCAGAGTGCAAGATCTGAGACATGAGACAGAGCAACCAAGGGGAAAGCCATGGTCCTTTATCAGCTAGTCTTGGGAGTGATATATCATCACTTCTGCCATTTGCTATTTACCTCACAGATCAACCCTAGCGTAAAATGGGAGGGTCAACACAAAAGTGTGAATACCAGGATGTAGGTACACTGGGAACCATCTTGGAGGCTGGCTACCACACCCTAATAGAAATATTTCCTATGGAGTGGCAGACAGATTACTCATAACTCCAAGAGCATGGGAACATGACCAATTCCACCATTTAGTCCTGCCTTGAGAATCCAAATTTCTCCATTTTCCTATTAGTCAAGGGAGATAAATGCAATGGGGCTAGGAAGAATATGAGACTGTGGGTTTATTTTTCTTTGGTCAGATTACCTGGATTCAAGTCTTGTCTCCTCTACTTGTTAGCTGTGTGATCTTGGGCAAGTTACTTAACTTCTCTGTGCCTCAGTTTTACCATATGTCAAATGGGGCTAAAATAATACATAACTTTATAGGCTTATTGTATGGCTTTAATGAGGTAATTAAAATAGAATGTATAGCACAAGTGTAAGTGCTACATAACTTATACTTATGATGATCATTATTGAAATATACCGTGTTTTAAGAATCAGAAAGGAAAGAGAAGGGGTAATGGGGAGTGGTAAAACAGTAAAATATCAAGGATTCTTCTTTGTTCTTATGTGCTGTATGCAGTCTTAGATTTATTGAGGTTACTTCTGCTCCAATCAAGAGCTTTTATTCCTTTCTGCTTATTCCTCTTAGGAACACAATGACTTCATAAGCATATTACTGTCCAAACAAGAAAACCTGCCCAATTGCAGTCTGATTTGTGTGTCTATGATTTGGTGAGGGTGATCTGCCCCAATACATAGAAAACCTTAATTCAGACCTTTCAACTCAATAGGATTAATTTTAAAAGGAAATAAATGTAAAACTAATGAAGTTAATAAAAAAGTTTTGAATTTAAAAGGGTAAAAATCCTTTAACTTCATTATTTTTTCATATCCCCTCTCTGAGTTGGCAAGATCATATCTGCCAAATTTCACCAAAGTCAGCCCATGTGCTTTTATTTGTAACAAAACAATAAAAATACCTATATGCCATTGTTTAGAAACTCTTGCCAAGTGGATTGGGTGCTGCTGGGTTATGCTCCTTGTCATCCATGTCTATATGAAACCCTATATGCTTCTATATGTCTATAGAAACCCTAGTTATTTGGATCAATGGCTTATAACAGAACAGTACCAAATACCTGTTTAGACATTTCCTCATTCAAGTTTGCAAACCTAGAATTAGAAAGTAAGACTATCTCGAACAAAGAGTCACATGACTCCAGGGTTTGGCATTAGAAAATAAAACATGGTTAACTCTAAAAGGGCTGAAAAGAGCAATTGTCAGGAGCCATTCATCTATTCTCCCTTCTATTAGTTGAGAACACTTACCAGGACCCAAGTAATGGTTCTTTTGAAAAATTGCTGGAGAAGGGCTTACTTGCTTTACCAGTAAGGTAGGCTACCCCCATCATCTTGAGTTTCCATCAACATTTCAAAGCCAGCAACCCTAGTCACCCCTCAGTTCATTGTTAGAACAGAGAACCCTGAGATTGCCTTGTGTCTGATGCCTCTAGATCAAAATTGTTCCTGCTGGCAAGAATCCTTGGGTGTCTTCACTAGTTATTCCTCCAACATCTGACAACCCAGTGGAGAAAACTGACTATTTCTCAGAATTATCCCTATCCCATACCCCTTGGAAGGTATGGGATAGGTAGCTCAGGCAATTAATGGCCAAAAGATTCAGCAGCCAGGCCAGAGAAGCAGTGATGATAAACAGGATTCTTTTCCAACCAGTTGTCTGCATTACTTACCCTTCTCTGCCCTGCTGCCTGACATAGAGAAATTCTTAATGATAGTGGTAAATTGCCAAATTCAGCAAATTTCTCCAAGCAAATAATGATTCCATTGAAGAGTGTTCGTTTGCAACAATAATGAAAATAATAATATTTTATACCCCTAAAGCACTTCTCATGCTCTAGTCTACTAAATATGCAAGGTTTATACATTTGCATATGCCTATAGAAGTATGTGCACAGTGTATACTGAGTACATAAAATAATTCAATGAAACATTGTCAGTTTTGAAATTAATTTTCAAAATTTATTCATCTTGCCTATTTTAAAAATTTAATCTCAGATTAAGCCTCCACCCAATCTCATCAATTCCTCCCATTCACATTTTTAGCATCACGGCTTCATCTATTAATACTATATAGATGGCTAAGAAGTTATGGGAATCTTTCTTTAAACATGCTAATTTCCTATCCAGAAAGCTACAACAAAACGAATAAAAAGCTGAAACATTTTGCTGTAAGAATTTGTGCCTGATTTCTATCTCTACCCAGTCTGAGGTCAGAAGCTCATGAACTAGCACATACTAGCTTGGCTTTACTCAAGTTTAGAAAGGAAACACTAAAAATACAGAATGCTGCAGAGCTGAAGATTCCTGCAGCCACAGTGTCTCATGCATACAACAAAGGAAATTATTTGACTTGGATTTTGGCCTTCAAATGTGCCACCTGATCTATTTTTGGCCTCTCCTCACCTTACCGTATTCCACACAGGATAGCAGAGCTAGAAGCTACAAAGCTCTCTGGGCTCTTTGAAGAGAAAGGCTGATTTTATGCAAAGTAGATCTGTTGCATTATTAAGGATCCATGAGAAAATATAACTCAGCTACACAGAGTGACAAGGGGATGCTACTGGTGGATTGAAGCTCAGCTGATACTGGCCATTCTAGGATCTTTGATCTCTTCTGTAGGAGAAAAGCAGGGCAGGGCCTATTAGAAGAAAAAAAGGACATTTGGGGAAGAAATTCAGTTCAGCAAACATTCATTGAGCTAAGTACTGGAGATAAATCTCTGTACCTAGCTTCCTCACTGAGAAGACATACAAACAGAAAATTTCATTAAAATTTGCTGAGAGATAGTATAGAGGTGTGCTAAAGAACCCTCTAAAAGGTACTCAATCAGTCTACCATGGTGGTTTTAAGAAAATTGAAGCCAGAGGAAGAATGGTCTAGAAAAGGCAACAGCATCCAAGGAAACAAGTTACCTGCATGATAAGTGCTTGGAATTTTTAGTATTTTGTTATTTTAGGGAGTGTTGGGAAATGAGAATGGGGAGGTATTCAGAGCCAGGTCCCGTGGAGCATTGCTTGGCATGCTAAAGAAGCTCAACTTTGCTTGTCGGTAGTTTAGGAACCATTGGGGTTTAATCAGAAGACAAGTGGTATCTGGTGTGTTTTATATTTTATTTTATTTATTCATTTATCCCCCCCTTGCTGCTTGTGCTCACTGGGTCAGCTAACCACGCCACATGGGCAGGCTTGCCTTCACCAGGAGGCCCCAGGAACCGAACCCGGGGCCTCCCATATGGTAAACGGGAGCCCTACTGATTGAGCCACAGCCGCTTCCCTCTGGTGTGTTTTAGATCATTTCACTAGCATTAGATATAGAAGAGGCAAGAATGGAGGTAGAGAGGCAAGCATGCAGGTGATTATAATAGTCAAGAAGGAATGGCAAAGGTCAAAACTACTATAGTGGTATCAGGGAGGAGATAGACAAATTTGTAGACAAAAATCAACAAGACCTGATTAGTGACTTATTGGATGGAAGGAGAGGGGAGCAGGAGAGGAGAGGAGGTTTCTGGAAGAGTGGTTCTCCATGTGTGTTTGCAGGATCACCAGCATCACCATCACCTGGACACTTAGAAATGCAAACCTGGGGCCTGTCCACACACCTGAATCAGTTACTGAATCAGAAACACCAGGGCTGGAGCCCAGCGACTTGTGTTTTAACAAACCCTGCAGGTGAATCTGATGCACACTGAAGTTGGGATCCATCAGTTTCAATAACCTCCAGGGTTTGTCTTGGATTCCTAGGAAATCAAGGTAGCCATTTGTTGAGATAGGGAATACTCTAAAAAGAGCAGGGTGTTTTGTTTGGGTTGAGGAGAAGCAGGCTGATACACAGCAAGGGAAAATCATTAAAAAAACAAAGGGAAAAAGGTAGAAGAGTGAAGGAAGGATGAGTTGACTGACAGGTCTTCTTAAGGTTAACAGTTGGCAGAGGGAAAATTTTGAAAGCCATTTGCTGTCCCTGGGGTACCAGTGGAGGAAATTATGCAACCTGAATGGTGAGTCAGCAATTTTTTCCCTAAGTCATAAAAAAGTCTAGGTTTTCCAAACTTTTGATTGTAACATACAATGTTTTCTATGCCAATGCACAGGTGTCACAGTTTGTCAGGATTTGAATGAGCACTTTCTACCCTTGTTTGGCTGAGGGAATGGGAAGAATATGTAGAAACTCAGGATTCAGATTCACACATACCTGGGTCTGGGTTTTGCTTGTGCTGTGAGCATGTGTAATTCTCTGTTCGGACAGCACAGATGGTGAAACCTGTAGATCGTGGCAAGACTTGGCTAAAAGGTCAAGACAGCCCCTCTCACAGGGGCAAGATTTCTATTTCATCCCTGAAGTTGTGTGATACTTGTGCCAGGGTCAGAGCTCAAAGTACAGTGAATGCTTAAACTGAACTAGAGAAGGTGACAAGTATGATGGAAGGCGATGGGCAGGGGCAGAGAGAAAGGGAGGTTCTCTTACTCCTTGGAGTGCCCTTGACTGGAGTCAGAGATGGACATAATGACCAAGGAGAGGGAAGAGCCAAAGCTTGGGGGAGGTGGTAAAAGAAGGGTTCATCTGCAGAGAGTTCTGCCCTGGAAGCACATAACAGAGAGATGAAATAGTATCCCCATCGCTATGAAATGTAGTTACTTGTTCGGGACATTCAAGTCTGAAAATAGAAGCTTTAATGCACCGAGGGGGCCACTAACCCAATAATGACAGATGTAAGAAAGCTCTTTCTTAATATGGTATCTGCAGATAAAAGCAGCTCAGGGTAGACACAGTTTTAAGTGCTGTCCTCCTAATACAAATCCATCATTTGCTAGATGTGCTCTTCGACCAGCTTTTTAGCAGGGAGAATGGTTTGTGCTGATGAATCCACCTGCTCTGTGCCAACATTTCCAAGCCCTTGGCTTCAGAGCATCATGTTCCAACCAACTGTTCCTTCCCCTGCTCCAATCCACCCTACCTATCACTGCCAGACCGATTTTCTAAAGTAGGTCCCATCTCATGCTTCTGCTCAAAAACCCACAACAGCTCCCTCTAGCCTATACAATTGAATACAGATTCATCAGCTTGGCCAAAGTACCTGAAATTCCCATCCCTGATGACTGTTTTTCCTCCAAAAGCCACAGTCATAACGGACCCGTTTGACACCTGGGAAGAATGGCACATTCACTCATTAGCAGCAGTTGAAAATTGAACAGTGGGTGCACTTAGCAGATGGGAGAGAAATCGGGCTTCTGATGGACACAAGATGGTTATTTTAAAATGAAATGCTCTTCATATATTTAAGTTTCAGGATGGTAGCTCTTCGTGGAGGTGGGAAAGGGAGAAGGTTTGGAAGACAGCATGATGTGTTACTTAGGGTTTGTAGAGCTCTGAGTGCTACGACCTTCCTAAAGACATGCAAGGACTCTGCACCTGGGATGGGTGTGCCAGGAAAAATAGAGTGGGCCTCGCATGGGTTTGGAGGCCTTTGCAGCAACGCTGGTGCAGCCCAGCTCCGTGCAGACAGAAGATTCAGTTCAGAATTGCCTATTGGGGAAATGCCTCTGCGAGGGGACTCTGCCACCCCCCACCCCACACATACTGCCCACCAACTGTCTTCTGTGGGTTCCCCATCGCCTTCATGAAAAGGCTTTTGGGGCTTATTTTTAATTATGTTGTAGCTCCAAGAACTTGCCAGATATTTTCTCGGGAACAGGCACACCATGAACGTGGGTGTCCTATCCCAGGGGGAGAAGTGCTGCAGCCTGGAGGTACGCTGATAAGGCAGGACAGCACGCTCCAATTTCCCGTTCCTGGTAGACTTCTCAGCAGTCTTGGTTAAGTCACTTAACCTGCTTGTGCTTTAGTTTCCTCAGGGGTAAACTGGAGATAATATAATAATGGTCCTCAACTCACAAGATTGTTGCAAAGATTTAGATGGTCAATTACTGCTTAGATCAGCACCTGGCACTCAAGGCCTAGGAAGGTGCTTGCTGCTGCTAATGGTAGATAAACTGGGCTCTGAGCTTCGATTTCCAGCTTCACTTTGCTGAGCTTGAGTAATTAACCTTCCTCTCTAGGCCTCTGATAATTCACCTGTAATGGGAATAATAATACTTTTCTCATAGGGTTGCAGTGAAGACAAGTTAGTGCACTTTGAGCAGTGCCTGGCATATATTAACTCTCAAATATTAGCCATTCTTTTAATTATCCTGGTCCCCTTCCTATCCTCATTGCCTCTTCCTGACATCCCACAAGCATGTGTTCTTTGAAGCCTTGGTACTTCATGTTTTAGAAAGGATTAGGACTCCCTGAAGTCTGTCTTCTGCAAGCTCATTGTTTTAATGCTTGGTCATAGACTTAGGGTCCTTGTGAAACACTGATGCTTTGGCTCCACCCCCAGAGGCTCTGATTCAATTCCTCTGCAGTGGGAATTGGGTACTGGCATTTTTTTTTTTTTTTTTTGAAAGCTCCCCATCTTATTCTAATGTGCACCCAGGATTGGGAGCTGCTGTTCCAGACTGATTCAAAACAAAGGAACTTGAGAGTAGATATATTAGACAGCTCCTCCAAACCACCAAAGCTACTGCCTTTCCAAAGGACGTGGTCATGGAGCTTTGTAAAAACTTCAAAGTGATTTTGCAGAACCTTTTTAGAATAACTTTGTGTTTGTGGAAAGCATAAAATCATCACACAGTAATCTTGGCTTTAGCTCCGCCACCTGTGGGGAGTCTCGCCAGGCATTCTGTGTTGGGGGTGGGGCCAGTGGGTACTACCCTGGAGATAACTAGCATTGATTTTTCAGCTATACTATCTAAGAAATCCCTTAACCTGCAAAGGAACGAAATAAGTAATTCATCTGTGAATACTCCAGTGGCGGAACCTGAGACACTATTTCTTTCTATATCTAGAGGCAGCTTCCACATCTTTGTAAAAGTTCCATTGGCGCCGGCTAAGGATTTTAGGATTTATTCTGTAGGTGGAAATGCTGTGAAGATTTGGGGCAGGAAAGCAATATGGGGACAGCAGAACTTTAAGAGGATGATGAGGGTATGTAGAGTGGATTGGATCAGGAAGAGAATGAGGATAGGGCTGCCATTAGAAGACAATTGCAATAGCCTAGGAGAAAGTGTTGGGAGAGAAGGATGGGCACGGGTAGGATGAATGGACAGAGGTTCTACAGGCGTGTTCTGTCAGAGATGAGGCTGCGGTCTGGAGGCAGTGGGAGAACGATACTCCTATGACCATATCAGTGGCTCCTCATAGCCTAAATTACGAAAGCCCAAAAGCTGTTCACTCATCTCTCTTTTAGCAATAAATGAACTGAATCCCTAGAAAGTGCCAGTGCCAGTTGTAGGTACTGGAGGTACAGTGGGCAATGAATGGACAGAGCTTCCACAGAGCTCACTTTCTTGTTGTGACAGACATTAAAAAAGAAATACATTAGAGAGTTAAGTGCCAAGCAGAGGATTAAACGAAAGGGAAATGACAGTAACTAATGATTACTTCAGACGGTGGTCACTAAAGCCTCGCTGAGGAGTTGCCATTTAAGCTGAGATCTGAAAGACAAGAAGAAGCCAGCCCCCAGATAGCTGCTGGGAGAGCATTCCGGACAAGAGGGGTCAACAAGGGCAAAGGGGTCATAAGTTGAAAAATCCAAGAAACAAAAGGGAAGCTGGTGGCCCCAAGTGAGGTTGGAGGGAGAGGTAATGGCCAGGTCATGTAGGGAATTGTGAGCCAGGCTAAGGAATTATTTTATGTTATTTCAAGTGTGCTAGGGATGGGAAACAATTGGAATAATTTAAAAGGGGGGAATGTTATATGATGTGATTTATGAATTTGAAAGTCTCATTGGCTGTGCTGAGGAGAATAAGCTATAGGCAGGGCAAAATGGTAAGAATGACATTGACTTATATTAGAGCAGTAGAGTTGGAGGGAAGTGAATTTGTTTGGAATATATTTGGATGATGGAACCAGCAGGAGTTGATGCTTCAAATGTAGGGGTGAGGGGTAGAGAGAAATCAAGGGTAATGTATAGATTTTGGCATGAGCAACTCAATGCTATTTATTGAAGAGGGGACATTTCAAGGAGAATCATTGTGATGGGGGTGGGTAATCTAGACTTCTCTTTCTGCATATTAGGTTTTAGGTAATTATTAAACCTCCGAGTGAAGAGGTAAAGTATGAAGATGAATATATGCATCCGGGTTTGGAAAAAGTTTAGGGTAGTGATAACGATTTAGGGTAAAATGGGTATGGAAGGTAGTTAAAGCCATGAGACTGGATGAAGTTACCTGGGGGGAGTGTGTAGCTAGAGCAGAGGAGGAGGCCTGGGCCCAAAGTCTTTGACATATCAATATCCTGAAATGAACACAAGAGGAAATACTGATATAGTTGTCAGTGAATGAGTAACAAGTGAGGAAGAAGGATTAACAGGAGAGTGGGGTATCACAAAAGCTAAGAAAAATGTTTTCAAATGGAGAATGAGCAACTATGTGGAATGCTGGAATGGAAAAGTCATGAGAACAGACTAGTAGATTCAGCAACGTGGAAATCATTGGCGATTTAGTCACATGTAGGCTCAATGGAGTGTTAGGATGGGAAACCCAACGGGGTGGGTTGAAAGAATGTAAGGACAGGAAATGGAGAAAGAGACCTTAGGAAACTCTGTAAAAACTCTTGCTATGAAAGTGATCCGAGAAATGGGAGGGTGGTTGGTGGGGCTGTGCAGATAAAAAGAAAGTTTTGTTTTATTTCAAAGAGAGGTTATTAAAGTGTGTTTGTAAACTGAATGGGACGATTCAGTGGAGAAATGGATGCAGAAGAGAGGGGTGATAGTTCTTATCTCTTACAGTCCTCACAGTAGACTACCTGCTCCTTTAAGCATTGCAATCACTCATCTCCATACCTTTCATTGTGTCTTACCTAGGATACTGCCTTCTTGACTGTAGGTATATAGTGAATATAGAATCTCATCTCTAAGGGGAGGGAGCAGTAATAGATGCTCTGTTGAATGAATGACTGAACAAATTAGGAGCATCACTTTTCACTGTAGGCAGCATGTGTGAACCAGCATCACAGCAATTCTTTTCTTTCTTTTGTGAAATTACTAGTTCAAGACCAGTCCAGCTCTTCATTAGAGACACTAGTAATAATATTAAAATCCATATGGTATATAGTACTTAATCTGTGGCAAGCACTGTTGTATGTGCTTTACATATTTTAACTCCTTTAACCCTTATAATAGAGCTAAGAAGTAAGTGTTGTTATTCCCATTTTCTAGAGGAGAAAACTAAGATTGAGAGAGGTTAAACACTTGTCCAAAATCACACAGGAATTTTTCAGTAGAGCTAGTAATCAACAAAGTTCAATAAATTTCAGGCTCTTAACCGGTGTTTTCTAACCTTTTAAAAAATGGTAATCCATCATAAAAAACACATTACAATCCATGATGAACACACACACACACACATAATCAGAAATGAGAATTTTACAAAGTAATACTTACCTTTATCATATGCAATGAACTTTGGTATTTTCTCTTTGATTTTATTCTATTTTAGTTCATTAAAATATGTTAGTTGGGACTATCTAAATTCATTTCATAGCCTGAAAAACATTGCTCTAGTCACTGCATTTTTGGCCTCCCTGTTGTTGGAATAGATGGATGACTCAGAATCCTTCAATTCTCCCAGGCCATTGGTCCAAATTTCATTTCCCTCAGTAAAAAAAAAAGGAGTATCCTGACTGGTATACATGGGGAATAGCATGCACTGAAGCTGCAGTTTAATTACACAGTGTGGAGCATAAGTTAAAGACATATTCCCTTCTGAGTTATAAGTAACCCAGCTACAAAATTGCTGGAGGATTAGTTAAGACATTTCTAATTGAAAAAGAAATATAATTAAGTTCAGAGAAGTCCACTGTCTCTGAGACAAATCTCTCTTCTATCAAAGGAGCCTTTCTTATTTACATCACACTGATGGAGCAACGTTTTTGGAGGTAGAGCTTTGAATCAGTTTTACTCATTCCTTCACTTAGGTATTAATTTACCAACTCATTTATTTGGATAAGATTCATTAAAACAGAAAGCTAGCCTCTGTGCTTAGTGCTCACGGTGGGTCCCGGAGAAACGATGCCTGGAGCCTGCCTCCAGCTTGCAATTCAGCGTTGCAATGCTAAGAGGCGGAAGTTATCCCTGTCACTGTGGGATGGTGAAGGGAGATGATGTTGGAACCGAGAACTGATGATTGAGAAGGATTTTGTCAGCTCTAGGGATGGGCGAGCTGGAGAAGACAAAGGGATAGGGAGGGAGGGAGAGAATGTTGCAAGTAGAAGGGAACATGTGAAGGAAAGATCACGTACAGTCAACTGCATGCAACTCCATTGGAGCACACGGTGCTTGAGGGGGTCATAGTTCCTCGCGGCTGAAACAAATACCATGCACTGGCTTGACTTGAAACCATGGGAATTAATTGGCTCACAGCTGTGAGGCTAGGAGAAGTCCAAAATTGAGGCACCGGCAAAGCACCGGGCCTGACTGCTGGCAACCCTTGTTCCTCGGCTCTTCTGTCACGTGGCAGTGTATGTGGTGGTGATGCCTCCTTTCTCCTCCAGCTTCCTTTCACTTCTGGCTCTGCCCATGGACCTCTGTCTCGATTTCCTTCTGCTTATAAAGGGCTTGGGTAATCCTGACTAAAGCTCAATCTGATTCAGTTGGGCCACAACTTAACTGAAGTACATCTTCAAGAGACCCTACTTATTATGGCTCCATACCCACCAGCATGTGCACTTGTCACAAGTGGGGAACGTGATTCAATCCACCACAGGGGGATTGATGGGACATGAGGTAGGGAAAGTGGACAGGGGCTAATTAGGAAGATATTTTTGTGATATGCAAGGAGTTTGGACTTTAGTCTGTAGGTGACTGAGCTATTAAACCAGGGGTTCTTAACCATTTTTGTTCCATGGACCCCTTTGCCAGTCAGGTGAAAACCACAGACCCCTTACTAAGTCCACACTACACTGTGTATTATTTAAATAAATATATCACACCCACACCAACACGTCCCCACAAGAATAATGCTTTTTTGAATTTCAATTCAAGCTCACAGACCCCTTGTTAAGAACCCCTGTACTAAAGAATGTTTGGAAGTTGAAAGATCCAGTGTTTCAGAAAGATCTGAGATCTTTAGGCAAAAGGCTAGAAAGGAGTGACTACTGGGTGTGGACATTGTGCCTAGACTTTGCTGGACAGACGGTAGTGCATGTATTAAGGTAGGAACCTACAGGAGAAGGAGCAGTGATGGGATGGCATGGGGAATGAAGAGGTTCTGTTTTAGAGAAGTTGCACTGAGGCCTCCAGGTGAGACATAAAACAGGCAGGCAGAAATATTAGTCTGGAGCTTGGACACAGGTCTGATGCAGGTGTAGACTTGGAAGTTATAGATTCTAGTTGGTAGTTGAAGCATTAGGTATGAATGAGTTTGTGCACAGTAAAAATAAGGGAGTGAAAGACAGAGCCTACCAATATTTAAGAGGTAGGCTAAAGAGAAGGACTGCATTTGGAAAATATGAAATAAAATAAAAAACCCTGAAGTGATCAGCCAGAGAGGTGGTGTGGCAGTTTGAGATTATTTATGAATCCCCAAAAGAGAAAGATTATGTTTGTAAATTAATCTCTTCCTCTGGGTGTGATACGCTTTGAATGCATTAGATTTAGCTGACATGTCTTGATTAAATTGCCTGTTAAGATTAGGACTTTGGTTCCACCACATCAATAAGGCGTGACTCAGGTTGAGTCCCCAGCCCCTTGGTGGGCCTATATAAACGGACACTCACTCAAGAAGGCAGATGGGAGAGAGAGAGCTCCACAGATGCCAGAGGAGAGAGCTCTATCATATTTGATTTTGGGAGCCACAGGAGAGATGAGCCATTCGCCTGATAGTTTGCAGCTGAAGAGAACAGAGCAGCTGAGAAGGCCCAGGACGCAATGAGTCCTATGCCGGAGACTGATATAGAAAGCCATGAGAGACCAGGCAGGGATCGCCCGCCATCTTGCTTCAACACTTGGCAACTGACTTTGGTGGGAAAGCAGCCTTGAGTTGGACTCTTTAGGGCCTTGTAATATAAGTTTTTATCCTAAATCAATACCCTTTATAGAAACCAAAAGATTTCTAGCACTTTGCATCAGTACCTCTTTGGCTGACTAATACAGGTGGGAAGATAGTTGGCAGTAATTATCATTAATGGATATCACATAAGAAAGAGAATTTCAACAAGTAATTTTCAACAGTGTCAAAAAACATGGAGGGACCCTGGAAAGTGTTCATTGGCTTGCTCAGGGCAAGTTAAAGGGTAGAGCAAAGGATAATTGGATGAGGAGGAAGACAGGCGGTAAGAGAAGAAAATGGGGAAATGGAACAGTGGGTGGGCTAGCATTGTGATTAAGTGGGGCTCTGGTGACAGTCATTCAATCAACTAATGCTGATTGAACACCCACTCTATTTGGGACATTTGCTGAGTCTTGGTGATATGCCAGTGAACAACAAATTTACATTCTCGGTTGACCTGGGTTTGAATCCTGACTCTGCCACTTCCTACGTGTGAGGCCTTGATAAATTATTTAACCCTAAGTCTTAGTATACCAGTCCATGGATATGATAGTGGTACTTATATCTTTGGGTAGTTGTGAGAAACAAAATGAGAAAAACAATGTAATCCATGTGGCCCAATGCATGGTACATAATTAACTTTCAATAAGTGTTAGCTATATAAATAAATAAAATAAGTCTTTAAAATCGAAAAAAAAAAAAAAAGTTAGCCATATTAAGTAAAGCATCAATTTGCCAGACACTTGCTATTATGGTAGATAAAAAGAGATCCGATTGTGGCTAAAAGTGGACCAAGGATTAAAGGAGGGAACTTCTCAGGTTGAGAGAGGTCTGCCTTGTTGACATACCTGGGGAAAGAGTGAGTCAAGTGAAGGAGAAACTATTTATGCCGTGACAGCATGGAGGGGAGCAGAGGCCTGTGAACATCACCTGGGGGCTCAGTTAGTTGAAACAAAATGACGCTGATTTTTGGGCAGAGGATGTTGCTCAAAAGCTCCCATGTTTGTTCATTTTTTTCATTATTATACTGTTTCTAGATCCAAAACTGCTTTGCCCACCTAGGGAATGAGTACCTCAGGGTGCTTCTGGCACAACCCACAGGAAGCAGACGCCTTACTACGGTGACAATTTATCCACAGGTTCCAACATTTTTTTCACACCAATCAAGAATTTTAATACAATGTCAAGATTCTTCCTTCTCTAGATTCAGGATCAGTAGGTATTGCAAGAAGCCTATCAGCTGTGGATTCAAGCAGACCTGAGTCTGAATCCCAGTTGTGTTGCCAACTGGCTGTGCAGCCTTGGAAAATTTCCTTAACCTCTCTGAGCCTTTGTTTCCTACATTGTAAACATGAGGATAGTAATACCTACCTCATAGTGTTGTTATAAGATAAAACCTGAAAATAGAAAAAAACCTAGCCCATTGCCTGGCACATAGTAAATAATAAATATTTATTTTATCTCCATTAGTGCTTAAGCATGCAATCATTTAATATTTACCTGAAAATGATAAAGGCTCACAGAATTACATGGTCATTTACTTAACAATTTCACATCTGTAAAATGGGAATAACACTAGCTTCCCCAAACCCCTGCATGGTGAAACAAATATGCATTGCCACATCTTTGTGGTTATGTTTACTATTGCTATTTTTGTGAGGGCAGACATGAAAATGCTCTGGGCTGACTTCCACCAGGACTGAAATCCTGGTGAGGTGAGAAATCCTGGTAGGGAAGTCGATCTAGATGCTGCAGGGAGTTGGAAAGCAGAGATATGCTTCTATGTTGAAGTCCAGACAAGAATCCTGAAAACTAAAGCATAATGTGTCTCTTAAACATAGAGCAGGGCTGTCTGTGGTCCAGCCAGCAGTTTCTGTGATTGGCAACTTGGAGACACAGACAGACTGACCCCATAACATGGAGCTCAGGAGATAGCCCTCAGCTTTGTGGCGACTGCACCTAAATGTGCACTGATGTGTGGTTTTTTTACCAGTAATAAAGATATATCCAGAGAAGTCAAAGGGCCAGAAGAAATGTGCTGGGAAGGATGCCAGTGAAAGCTCTCTTCATAATGGAAAGATCAGACCCAAGAGGTAACCCCTGGCAGGTGTCAACACTGGAAATCAGCAGTCGTGTGAGTTCTATCTGGCTGGCTGCTGCTTTCAGACACGGCTACTCCATGCTCTCTCACGTTTACGTCTGTGCTCCTTGCCCTTCACTTGGCTGCAGGAGTTTCTGTCACTCCCATTGAGTTCTTTGTTCAGATCTGATTTCTGTGTTTTGCTTTCTGTTAGCGTTCACATACTCTACCTGGGAATCAGTCATAGGGAAGGGCTGCTGGAATGATCTAGCTAGAGAAAGCTGGAGAAATGCTATGCCAACAACACAATTAACTGCTAAATGAGGGCTTTTCAAAGAAAATAGGTCCCTTATGTATCACCTGGTCAGAACTGATATGCCTCCCACTGCCCAGGACACAAAGAGGTGCAGGGTTTGACCATTCCAAGCCATTGGCACTCATAACATCGTCTGCCGTGATGGCGAGCCTCCTACAAGATGGTGAAGGAAGAAGGGGGACAGAGAAAATATTACATACACTGCCCCCCTCTCCCTCTGCTCCAGCTCTTTTTCTAACATATCAGGTGGGGTCCTTCCATAAAGCCTTTGCAGTGGCTGATTCTTCTCCATGGAATCCTCTTCCCCAAGATGCCTGCGGGACTTCTACTTCGAGTAGAAGTAGCTCCCACATAATGTCCTCAGGGGGGCCTCCCTGACTGGTCTTTCTATGAAAGCAATCCTCCCCCTGGACTCCCTGCCCCCTTTTCCATTTTTCCTCAAGGTATCATCTACCATTCTGCACACCGTATTGCTTGTTCATTGTTTCCCCATCAGCCGACCTTAAGTTCCACGAGGCAAGGGATTTTTGTCAGCTCTGTTCACTGCTGTGTCTTCAACAACAAGAATTTGCTTGGCGCAAAGTAAAGTATTTGTTAGAAGGAAGGAAAGAAGGAAATGCAAAGGGAAAATAAAAATGTAAAGAAAGGAAAAGTTGCATTTCTTGCCAGACAACTTTTAATTTGCCAAACGCCGTTTCGGTTTGAACCCGTGGTGCCCCTGCTCACCCCATGAGTGCAGGGATGAACCTGTGGTGGCCTCTCCAGGAACTTCCAGTCTAGTTGTGATCTTGAGACCAGGTGGAAAACAAGTGGCAGCGGTGAGATGGGACTAACAGCCCTGAGCATCAGAGAAAGAAGAAGCTGCCTCGTTGGGGGTGACTGAAAAGTTTCAAGGAGGTGGTGACGTTTAAGGGGTAGAGGAGTAGAAGTAGGAGTACCTGCCTGCCAGCAGGAAAGTATGGGGTATGTGTGGGGAAGAGCAGATTAATCAAGTGGGCTTTAGCTCGGGAAGCGTGAGGTGAGAAAGGAGGCCAGGCCACAACTGACTGGAGCTCTGAGTGACTGTGGGAGGGCTTCACACGTCACTCACGGAGCTGGGGGGCGTCCCGGAAGGCTTAGCGGTATGGAGGGACCTGGGGGGGCCGGTGTTGTAGGAAGGTCAGTGTGGCAGCTCTGAAGGATGAGGTGGCAAGAGGAGCTCTGAGGGGAGAGGATGCTTCAGGCCAGATGCCCACTACCCCCGTGAAAGGGGGCGGTGCTGGGCAGGGGAGGGGGTGCCTCCACCTCACAGCTGTAAGTGCATTCATGTGGGGCCTGGATCCCCGCAGGCAGCAATTGGAACATAATAATCCCCTGTTCTTTTCCCAATTATCCAAAGCCAATGGAACCAAGGCAGACTTGAGGTACAGCCTTTACTATTCAGGTGCTACAGGTAGCTTTGTGTTTGGATGGTCACGAAAGGGAAAATAATAGCCTTGCTTGTGCAGATCCTGCAAAGCCCCCGGGTCCCAGAGCGTCACGGCCCATTTAGTGCCCTTTCTCTCTGGTGGAGCCTGGCAGGGTGTGCCATTTGCTCAGGAGCAGAGCAGAGCCACCGAGGGCCAGCGGCCACAGGGGGGCTGGGTACAAAGGGAGCAGGAGGGCGGCCGAGGAAATGGCCACAGAGAGGGTGTGATTCCATTAGCGAGAACCCGGCCTGATCCTGAGATGAAAACACCATGCCTCGTATGAATAGCTCGGCATGATCTTTAATAACCTTCCTCACAGAAGAGTAGAGCCCTTTGTGTGGACAGACGAACCGTGGTTCCACACAGTCCTTCTAGGCAAAGAGTTCAGCACAAGTAACAAACTTCATTAGTCTCTCAGGCCGTGAAGCAGGCGGTGGAAATCGGCATGACCCAATTTCAACAGAAAGAGAAACCGAGACACTCATCAGGTCAGGGGCCCGAAGCAGGTGAGAATTCAGGGGCCATGACCAAGCCTCTTGGCTTCTAATCCAATGTTCTGCTGCCCAGCATTTACTGTGCAATCCATTTTGGGTACTCTTTCTCAGCAATGCTGCAAGATCACAGAAAGGATGGACGGCGTACGGGAACAATTGCTTCCTTCAGTCTTAGCCCTTGGCCTTTCCTACTCAAAATGAGGGCTTAGCAAATGGGCCCTTTTGGACAAACACATCCCCGTTGCCTCTCTGAGTCCTCCCTCCTTTAGTGCCATATTCATTCTCCCATGCATTCAGGTCCAAATCCCAGGGCACCACTGACTCTCCCTTTGCTTCTCAACTCAGTGTGAATCAGTTGCCAAGCCATGTCACATCTACTTCTGAAAGGCTTCCAAATCCTTCCCCACTCTCCCTCCTTGTTGAGTGCTCACCCCAGCCAGGCTCCACCAGGGAAGGGGCTGCAGTGTAAGAGGAGAGAAAGGGCTCTAAATGCGCTGTGACATTCAGGGGTCTGAGCAGGCAAGGCCTCCAACATGAGGCTACCTGTGGTATCTAGAAAGGCTGTGCTTTGAGGCTGCATTGGACCTACTGCCTTTGGGTAACTGGGAAAAGAACAGGGAAGAACTACACGCTAAGTGCCGCCTGCAGTGACACAGGTCCCATGTGGAGGCAGCTGCTGCAGTGAAATGGAGGCTCACCCATTACTTTCTCATAGGATGGAGGGGAATAGAGCTTCTCGCCCTCTGCAATGGAGATGGCGAAAGGCTGGAAATGTTTTATAGACCTTCCCCTGAAACCAGAAGCAGCAACATGGTTTGCCACTGCCTCCAGGCCTTTGGGATGTCTCTCTCTGTCTTTATGAGCTGACACACTGAGGACAAGAAGTTGGAGGAGGAGAGCAGGGGTGGCAGCCTGCGCTAAGGGAAGCATTCCCCGAGGGCATGGTGTCTGTCTGATCCTGCCCCCCTCGGGAACTCCCGTCACCCTTCTTTGGAGGCCTTCTCCTGCTAGTGTGATGAAGGATGTTAAGAAAACTTGAGGAGGAAGAGAAAGGCTTGACTTAAGACTCGAGCCCTGACACATGTCTGATTCCCCGTCATGTGGAAAAGGAGAGGGGCATTTAGCTTTCCATGCTTTTGTTTTGCTTTGCTATTGGGAAGGGTGGCTTGATCATAGGGAAGGGTGTGTGTCTGTGTGTCTGTCTGGCTCCGTTTTCTTCTTCCTTCTGCCTGTCCTCACGGCATTTCGTAGTGGGGCGTTCCATCCTTTCTCCCAACTCTCTTGAGAAGGCCTGCCTGGCCAGGGGAGTTGTTGCTCTTTGCTTCCTCCTTCAGTGTGTTCTGCCCTCTTTCCTTTGAATCTTGTTTGTTTCATGTCCCCTTTCTCTGAAGATAAAAGTCACTGTGGCTCAGAGCCCACAGGAGGGACTGCACGGCCCAAAAGCAATGGTGCTGGGTGAGGCAGGGACGTTCAGCTTCGGATAAATGGGGCCCAGGCGCTCAGCGCTCCTTGGCAGCCAGTGTGGTACAAAAGCTTCTCCAATAGCCACGGCTGGCTCAGGGGAGGGGGACCTGAATTCCTCCAGTGCCTGGGTGGCAGCCTGGAGATGCCCTCAGTCCCCCCCTCCCCGTCCCCCCCCCACTTCTGTAGGAATAGCAATGAGTTGTGGAACGTGGGGGAAGGAGCGATCTCTAGCCTGTAGACCCTACAGGCTGGGGCAGGGATGATTGTGAGCCAGAAATACCAGGACATTATGATTATAGCAAGGCAGTGTCTCAGCCAAGAGTCTGGTACATTTTCCTGTTCCTCAGAAAACACCCATATTTCCTGACTTAGCAGAATGGCTGGGAGACAGGGCAATCAGGTGCTCAGCTCTGTGAGAAGTCCAATTGTAGTCAGATCAGAAGTGTGGTACTTTGGCATTTCCCCCAAGTACCTCTATGCAATTAGTTATCAGGGCCATGGCACTGCTATGGTAAGGTAAGGAGAGCCAAAGCACGAGTTATCGGTTCATGCAGTTCCTTTCTTGCTGATAGATGCTTAGAAAGATCTGCCAAGTTACTTTCTTCATGTGAAGCTTTTGTAACATTGACTAAATCAAAGTCATAAGGATGGATGTGCTATTTCTACAGTTGGTTCCATTTCACCGTCACTTCTGCCACATCATCCCCATCACTTTGTTATATTTTTCTTTTCCTAAATCGCTGTAATTATCCAAGCCAATCATCATGAAAGTAGCACAGTGCAATAGAGAGAACCCTGGGCTTGGAAAGCCTTCTTACTCACTACATGACCTTGGAAAAGTCACTTTCCCCCATGTTTCCTCACCTGTAACATGGCAATGACATAATCTCCCTATCTACCCATTAAGGATATTGGGAGACTCAAAAAAGACAAATGTATGGGGACAATTTCTCTTCCTAAGTCACCAAACTCTCTCCAACTCCCCCACCCCAATTCCAGACTTCTCAGTACTCTTATGGATGAGCGTGTCAATTTCTCACTTCAACTTAGGAGTGACTTTCAATGTCTGTTGTGGAGGTTCCTTCGAAATGAGTCTCTGTGGAAGAACGGCCCCCTCTGAAGAGGAATTAATGCATCTACCCCAGACTCTAAGCCTCTTCTTTGGAGGCTGGCAACTCATGCAGAAGTTGCATTTCCTGAGCAAGGGACTGTATATACATCTTTAGGTGTAGAGGGCCAGATGGAGTGGGAACAAATAGCCTCCTGCCTGGGATTCAATCCTCAGTTTGTGGTGGCCTTTCCAAGGTTCTGCCCAAGGAAGCACTGGCATGTAAGCTCCTTGAGTGCCGGACTCTGTCTGCTTTGTAAGCTGCTGTACCTCTAGCTGCTAGAACGATGTCTAGCACACACTGGACACTCAAGTATTTGAATGAATGAAAATAAGTAGAAGCAGTGGATAGGCTTGGCCTGGACTCATTTCCACAGCCCCATCCCCACCCCACCCTGGGGATCATTGTTAACTCGGAGCACATCAGCTTCATCAAGATTTGCTGTTAAGTCTACCCTAAGGAAAAACGAGACAGAGACAAATTAAAGAGCTCCTTCTTTCTCCCAGCTCCACTACAACCACCAGAATAAATATAAAAGCATAAACATATAGAAACAGCTACTTATATAAATTGTAATTTTAAAAATTATATGGACAATAAGTTATAAATAAGTTATATAAGATTGTCAGGAAATAATTGTCCCTAATTCTATGCAGGTTGCAAAATAATTAACTTGGAATCTTGCACCATTGTAATAGAGCAATGGAAGCAAAGCAAAAGCTCAGCATTAATCACCAAAGTCTAAGTGTCTGTAGCTCGTGGAGACTTCTTTTAATCAAAATCATCAGTCAGGATTGATCCCCGTATTCCTACCATACCCGTGAGATCTTTTTTTCCTGAAACACAATATCTGTTAATTGTGTAAAAGGTACATTCTTATCCAGGCTTCACAGGAAGCCTGTGGAAAGTTTCTCCTCCATACCCCATATGTGATCTGGAAGAAGGGCTATGAAATGTGTTTGATCCTGAAAATAAGCTTTTCAGGGAACCCAAAGTATCTTATCAAGGTCCAGTCGGAAACAGAACCACGGCAATAGTTTGAACAGGGAACATTTTAAAGAATTGTTTACGAGGTAAAACCTGTTTAACCATGGAAAGGGGTGAAAAGGAATTTTGGGTTGCAGCGGGGTGGTGATCGGCTTCCACCCCTAGGACTGAAGGAAAAGTGAACGAGGAAGGGACTCACAATTTGGAAAGGTGCAGCCAGGCCGAGGCTCCCCTGCTGTGGAGAGCGCAGGCCCAGGAGCACACAGCTGCTGCAGTGGTGGCCACGCCAGCGGGAGGCTGTCCGGGTACCTTGGGAACTGTCCACCACTGCGGGGACGAATTCAGAGGACCAGCCCCCCACCCAGAGGCTTCTGACTGAAAATGTGTAAAGAAAGAAAGGGAAAAGAAAGCCCCTTCCTCCTCCTGGAGCCCCATAGTCCCCTCCAGCGCCCTCTATTGGCAGAGCCTAACATGGGCCGGCAGGCATAGGAGAAATGTAGCTTGCAGAGACCAGCTCCAGTATCACAAAGCCAGCCAAGCAGGTACATTTGGGAGGGTACACACTCCCAAAGGGAAGAGGGAGTAAAAAACACTTCCTTAAGCTTATATATTCTGGTCATGAGTCTTCTCCACAATCTCTGGGCTGTGGAAGTTTGTCCCAGCTTCATTGCCATCTCATGGCCTTGATTCTGTTTTCTGGCATTGAGGTAGACCAGTTATCCCCAACCCTGGCTGCATGTCAGCATCACCCAATGAGCTTTTTACAGAATATTGAATATTTAGTACCTGTGTTTTCAAAAAGTACCTTGGGTAACACTAATATGCAATCAAAGTTGAAAAGCACCGGACTAGACAGTGGGAATAAGTAGGCTGCCACAAAAATATTTTGGGGACATTGTGGACCTTCAAATGTCCCATAATAGAAAGATTCTGGGGTAACATGGCTCTGGATCCAAGTCCTTGTCCACCTGTGTGACTCTGAGCAAGTTAGGTAACCTCACTAAATCTCAATTTTCTTATGCACAAAGTGAGGGGGGCATCTATTATTTGTCTCAGCATTATTATGAAGAGCGAATTAGATATTTATCACAGTGCTGGTAATTAGTAGGTGGGCACTAGATGACATTTGTGATTATGGAGGTGGTAGTTGTTACATGACTTTCTCAGAATGGCTGCCACATGTGACACTTTGGACAAAGCAGAATGTTAGAGGGTCCCAAGGGAAAAGATCTGCAGGATTGGAGCCCAAGTGAGTATAAGTAGCTAGTTGTTGAGCATCAGAAAGGGACAAGTTAGTACCGATCGTTTGCTAGACACACATCATGTTACTTTATCCCGAGTAGTTTCCAGTTTCCAGAATAACTTCACATTTACTGTCTAATTTAGTTCTCACAATAGATCTGTTAGGATATTTAATTTAGTGAAAAGAGATTGGTGTTTGGAAACAGCCACGCTTGTCTTGAACTTCAGATCTTTCATGTAATAGCTGTACGACTTTAGGCAGGCATCACAAGAATAACACTTGTGAACTGGGGTTGTTAGGATTCTGTGAAATCATGTATGAAAAGGCCTGAAATATAGTAGATACACATTAAATGATAGTTTCCCTTAGGTGTAATTTGAAGGCAAAAACATCCTTTCCTGATTTCTGGGAGGTTTCTTGAGTAAGATAAATGTACTGCTGTGTGCAATGGGATTAGAAAAGGACCTGCCCAAACATTAAATTTAATCTGGGGGAAAAAAAAAAAAAAAAAGGAGAGTGAAAGAAACTTGATATTCCAAGCTGGTCTGGGTGTAGTGGGCCATTTTATTAGTCATTGGTGGAACCCAGTACATGGACTGTGAGTGTAGGATGATAGGCAAAAACTAGCACTGCTTTGCCCCCAAATAAATACTATTTCCATGGTGGGGGTGATGGGGGAAAACAGCTTTATAGAGTATGCTGCAGCAATTAGGAGAATGAACCTAAGAGTGTGTTTGTTGGGGAGAAGGGGGGAGTGTTGCCAGCTCAAATACCTCCCAAAGTGAGAAAGATAATGAGAAAGGGCATGGATTATGTTAAACTAAAGAGCAGATACTATCAAAAGGCATCCAAATTCAAACATTCCCCAAACTGGGTCTCCCAAACAAAACCCATTTCCTGGCTGGACTCAGCCTGCAGGATGTCAGTGTCGAGCCTACACTCTGTGGGATGATACTAGAGTACCTATCAGTCAACCAGGAAAAGTCTGCCACTTTACGGCAGTGGGAACACCTTAAAGAGGATTGGATGTAGAGGACCATGTTAGACTAACTTGATTTATTCAGATTATGGGCTGTAGCAGTTTGGCATTGTTTATGAATTCCAAAAATAGATATTGGATTATATTTATAAACTCATCTGTTCCTCTGAGAATGATTAAATTATGATTAGGGCTTTGATTGGGCCATGTCAGTAGGATGTTGAGTTCCTGCCCCCTCGGTGAGTGAGGACTCAGAGAAAAGACATGGCAGAGGACAGTTTGGAGTTTTGATCCTGGAGCCCGGGAAGTAAACACACAGAGAAGCAGATGTGTAAGGAAGGAGAGAAGGGTCCAATAGACATGGCAGAGGCCTTGGGAAAAGAGACAAGTGATTTGCCTGATAGTCTACAGCTGACCTTGTGGAAAGAGCAGAGAAGCTGAGTCCAGAGAGAAACGAGCCCCGGGACGAGAGGAACCCAGGAAGCCTGAACCCTTGCAGATGTCAGCAGCCATCTTGCTCCAACACATGGCAACAGACTTTGGTGAGGGAAGTAACTTACGCTTTATAACCTGGTAACTGTATGCTTCTACCTCAGATAAATACCCTTTATAAAAGCCAACAGATTTCTGATAATTTGCATCAGCACCCCTTTGGCTACTACATGGGGCATGTACATTGGGGAATTATAACATCCTAGGGATTATCTGGTAAAGGGGAGGGGACCAGCCTTCAGCAAAAAACATAATTGTGGGTAGCTTTCCATAAGGGAGGGGCATGGAGAATCAACACAAGCTATGGAGGGCTGAAAAGGGTGTGCATCCTTAGAGGATTCCAAATTGGGAAATAAGTCCAGAACTACGGTATATCCACAAAACAACCATTTGTAATAGGTTTCACTTGTTGATTTTTCTCCCATGTTCGTAAGTCATATTTAATGGTCATTCAAATTTAAAATTTATGTGTAGAATGCCCTCTAGGTAGACTAATTTTAGTGTAGCTCTATCTAGCATGTGTCATGGTGGTATGCAGAATTAAAGAACTAGGCAGAAACAGTAAATTGAGCCTTCCTCATATAAGTTCTGTAGTACTGTATGGAGGAGGACAGAGGGCCAGGAATTCCAGAGGGTAATCATCCACGAAGTGAGTCCATAGTGAGTTTGAAAATGACAATGGACAAGAGCCACAGCCTAGAATTGAAGTAGAACTAAATACGCTGACCCAGTGGTTCTCATTCTGGCGTGGTTTTAAAAAGCCGTATGCCCAGGCTGCACCCCACAGCAGTCGACTTTATAATCCTTGGGTGATTAAACCCAGCAGCAGCATTTTAAAAGCATACCAGATGATTCCACTATGCAACCAAGGTTGAGGACGACTGTTCTGGGTAATCTCTGGGGGAGAGGGTGGGTGGTGGGCAGGCTGGTGCCTGGGTTTAGAGAAAATAAAATTGAAGTCCATTAATGTTAAATGATTTGTGGAAGGCCACAAATGAGAGCTTTGGATTTTTTTTTTGACAGGCTACCCAGACTCCATATAAGAACTGCCTTTTCGGTAATCGTTTCCATTCTCTTGGTCATTCTAGAATTCTAAGAAGTTGTTTCCTGAGAATAACTTGTACTTTAAAAGTAGTATTTTGGATTTGTAAATGGTTAGGAGAATAGAAATACTCAACGCAAATGCTCAGTGTAGGTGCCACAATTCCGAGTAACACATGCAAGGAAAGGCTGTCAAACCTGGAGCAGCATGGAGGCCATCTTTCTGGGAGAGTTGGCTCATGGGGACATGGCTGTCTCTCTGCCGTTCCTCAGACTGGTCTTGCTCACAGTCACAGTGGAACTCAGGATGACACAGAGGTGTGCAGAGCACAGGGGCTGCAAGCCTATTAGGTTTAGAGGTTCCAGTTGGTGGGTGGGGAGGGTAGTGTAAATAACTGACCCTGCAACAGTCTCGGGAATTCCTATACTCACCCTGATCAGATGAGTCTTTGTGTTAGCGAAGGCGATCTGGTCACAATCAAGAACTTTAATTTCATCCTTACTAGGTGGGCCCGCCAGAATTCAGATTTGCCTGCTCTCATGCTTCTCTTATTTGAAACCAGAAACAAGATTTGAGTGCAGGCATTGTGTCCTCTCTTCAACTCTACATTTTTTTGAAAACAAATTTCAGATTTTTATGTCAAACCTCAGGCAGGTAACATGTAGTATAACTCTCAGATATTTGTTAAAGCAGTTCTGGGGCCCAAAGGACAATTTGGACTTTAAGTATCCTCAGAGATGAAGAGAAGGACTATCTCTGGGAAGAATTCAGGTTTTATGTTAGAGCCTCGTCTACCTTCAGAAATATTCAGGGAGGAAAGGTGATTTGTTTCAGTACAGAAGAAAATACAGGAAGAACTCTGTGACAGAGATCCCCCCTGAAACAACAGCTCTGAAGAGACGACACATGTCCTGGACCAGTGGATGGGCAGTGCTGACTTCTAGCCAGGACTTTGTCAAGTATTAGATTGCTGAGCCTCCTCAAGCATAGGATGGGCTCCTAACCAGTCTCTCTACAGTCCTTTCCCATACCAGGATTATAGGAGGAACACAGGGCTGTTAATAAAGTTGGAAAGCTAGATCTATGCTATTTTATCACCAGAAGTAGCTAAAGAGGAGATACTATCATTTCACTTGCGTAATTTAGAAATCAAAGTATAGAAAGAGAAATCATCCTGCATCCATATACAAAGTAAGTGACAAGACTGGAAAAATGCCCAAAGGATAAATTAAAGGGCCAGATCAAGTCTTTCCTTGCTGTGGGAGGAGCTTAGTAGCCTTGTGACTAGAACCCACTACTGCTATCTACCTGGTAGACGAGTGTGACCAGCTAACTCTTATAAGTACACTTCACATTGGTTAAAATAAGGGCCAGTTTGCTTCTGTGATCTCTCCAAGCTATGGAATACTGAATTGAAAAGTAAAACAATGACTAATTTACAGGAAATACAGAGGACACAGGGACATGTTAATTAATACCATGGGGATGCGACCAACAAAATCCAACTGTGGGAAACTCCATAGGATAAAACAATTCAATTCTTCTGCAAGTACATTTCAAGAAGAAAAACAAGAAAAAAAGAGTTGGTGATGAACCTGTAGATTAAGATATTTGAGAAACAGCAACCAATTGCATTGTGTGGACCTTATTTGACTTGTTCAAAGAAGCTGTAAAACATTATTATATTTGGGACAATTGGAAATTTGAACACTAGTTATTTGTTATGAATGAATTATTGCTAATATTTTACATCAATGATATTTTGATTACACCAAAAGAATCCTTATTTTTTAGGGATACATAATGAAATATTTACAATTGAAATTATACAATTAGGGGTTTTTTTTTTCAAGATAATATTGAAAGGGGAAATGAGCAGGGGTATAGTTGAAACAAGACTGGCATGGCTTGATAATTGTTGAACTTGGAAGAGGAAAGCATGTAGGCTTATTATACCATTCTGTTTAATTCTGAATATGTTTAAAATTTTCCATGCTGAACAGAAAAAAGTTAGTTATTATGCAGTAAAGAAAGAAATTTACGGAAACTCAAAAACTGCCTTAACATCATAATTGGCTAGTTTTCCCCATCTCCTCACCAAAAGACTCCAGCATCAGCTAGAGGGAAAAATAAAGATTCCTAATTCAACCGACTCACCAGTCCAGACCACTGATGACTAATCAACTGGGAAAGGGATTTTTCTCAAACAGTACCTTCAAGTTTTTCCAAGCCACAGTAAAGAAATAACAAAGACAAAAAAAAAAAAAAAAAAAAAAAAAACTGATTAATTTTTTTACCCTGATAATTTGTGGTAGGTTTCTTTATTTTTTTTTTTTTTTGAATATAAAGTGACAGAAATAATTTGCCATTAGAAAAGAGAAAGAATCTTTGATTATTTACAGCTTTTATACATCACAAAGTTTTTCTTGTTTTTATGTTGTCTTTTTTTTTTTTAATTCATTTTCATTTTTGTTCCTGCATCATTTGAACAAGTCCAAACTGGAAATCTATACAGCTCACAAAAAAGCCCTCTACCCGAGACCCCCCACCCCCACCCACCCCCAATGAGAAACAAGATAAATCAAAAGAATGAAATTATTTCTTTTTTTTTTTTTTAAGGTAAGTCATTTGCTTATATATATATACTTGTAATTTTTTTTTCAAGTTCAAACACCAAAATCCAAGAGAGAAAGGAAAAAATAAAAAGACCCATTCATCCGCCCCCTCCCCCCACTCCAGAATCTCAATTGACCCCTGCACGTCCAAAATAAGAAATATATATTTACAGAAAACAAACAGAAAAAGAAGTTGGAAGTGGATGGGCTGGGGATCCAAGAGTCAGGAAGGAAAGCTGGCCCAGGGGAGGAGGATGGGATCTGGGCCTCACAGAGTGTGGGCAAGCCTGAGTCGTCTGTGCTTTCAGTGGGGAGGAGGAGACCACGCCCGGAAAGCTATGACTATTTCCCCTCCCCAGAGTTTCTTTGGGAGGGGTGTGGCTCTGAGTTTGTAACCCAACCCCACAGTGGATGAGTACTTCCATCACCCCCTTGCTCTTCTGGTGGCACGCTCTCACACATCAGTCATCGTGGCTAAGGGTAATTATGACACTGGGAGACTGGTGACTCCTGCCAAGTAGAGGAAAAGAGCTGATTGCCCTATCCTGTCCCTTCTCTGATCTCCACTGTAACATGTTGTGTTGCTTGAAATGTTTCCACAAGAATCAGGGCTACTCTGAAATAGTAATACTGGGATGGTTGTTGGGTAACAAAGCCCCTCTGTAAAAAAAAACCACTTCTCCCCGTCAATTTTGCCCCAGTCCCTTTCTGAAAATTCCCTTAAACATGTGCACCCAACTTAACCAGCTGTCTGGTGGCACTCTGAACTAGGGGAAATCTGAGGCTGAGTAAACGGAAGCCACGTTGTTTCCTGTCCACCTTGGAAAGGCTGCATTCCCGTAGGTCAGAAATCAGGGCGGTCATGACAAACTGTCCCTAGCTGGTTTTCTTTGCTTCCTTCTTCCTTCTTAAATAGGGTTCTATGAGTTTTCAGTGCACAAAGCACGGTCTAACCCCTTGAGTTGGATGTACTATCCTTCCAACACATTCAAGGAGCCAGCATGAGCACAATTTAATCTTTTGAGGAAAATGCTGGACAGGATGTGGCCAAGCTAAAGGATTTGCCTTTACTGAGAGACAGAGAAGCTGAGCCAGCTGTAGCCGTGGTCGTGATCACATTCATCCTATGTTTAAGGTTCAGTGGAGGTTTGGAGAACTAGTCCACTAGAAATGGAGGAACAGATCCCGTCTCTTTCCAAATTCTGATTTTTTTTTTTAAGGGCACAGGAAATTTAGTGGAATTGGCACACCATCTGATATGTGGTATGTTCTTAGGAACAGGCTCTAGAATCCTATTGATAAATCTCCAAATGTCTACACAGTGAAATTGTTTTCCTCCTGCCTCTCTTGGCCAATTTTTAAAAAATCTTTAAATTTTCAGACCCTCCCCCAAATCCCTCATTTTCATGCAGACCCACTAGCAAGTTCTTTTCTTATTGGTCCTCTCCTGATCTTCCAAACCTCTCTCCCAAGAATTTTAAAGGCTTTCAATCATTTCCTTGTTCTCCTGTCCCACTGTTCCTCCCTGTCACAAAAGAAAATACTTAATAAAAATTATTGGTCAGAATGAACTTTCCTTTAGCAGAATTGGGTGAACCAAAGCTGCTCTCCTGTTCTTTTACTTTTGATTTTTTTTTTTTTAAAGACAATACTTTGTTCACCTTTCTTATTTATGTTTCCCCAAGACTAATTTAGCTGGGAGCGTTTAAAAAGAAAGGGCAAGATTTACTGTGAAAATGTGTTTGTTCCAGGGTAGAAAAAATGCAGCCTCAATCCAGTATCACATTTGCTGACATCTAAGAAAATACACTGTGTCTACCATAGATGGCGATGGGGTTTTTAGTGGAAGTTAGAAAAAAAACCAAGCATGGGAATTGAAGGGGCCCAGAGTTCCACATGCTCCTGGCAAGATCCGCCTGGGGACACTCATGGTGTTACTACCTCAGTCTGATCCAGAATGCCCTTCAGCTTTGCTATGGGAAGCCCATCCCCTATCACTCAGCCACTATGAGAAGCTCACCATCCCCTATCACTCATCACTCAGCCACTATGAGAAGCTCACCATCCCCTATCACTCATCACTCAGCCATTATGAGAAGCTCACCATCCCCCGTCACTCTTCACTCAGCCA
>JAKSZT010053837.1:3112862-3189666 GCA_026826555.1 Tolypeutes matacus
AGCCATTATGAGAAGCTCACCATCCCCCGTCACTCTTCACTCAGCCACTATGAGAAGCTCGAGATCCCCCATCACGCACACTTTTGTCCCCAGATGACCAGGGACATCTCTGAGCCCATTCCCCCACTTGGCTCCCCTAACCTTTCCGCTGTGCCTTCTGGAACTCATGGTTCTTCATCAGCTACAGCCCCTCTTCTTTGGTGGTAACTTTTGCCGCCTTGGTCTTGCTGAAACTTGGCTCTTCCTTGAGAAACCTGCTCCCTGTTGGCATTTCCCCTCCCACCTTTCCCATGCTATTGGAGGGAGAGGAGGTGACTTCCTTGCTCCTCACTGCCACTTCCAGGCTATCCTCCCTCCTTCCCTCCAGAAAAAACACACATTAAAGCATATTAGTCCATACTAGCTGCCCTCCGTACCTTATGCAGTGATTTAAATATTCTTGAATCCCTTCCTCATTCCTTCCTACTCTCTTTAATACCATTCCTGTCATCATTTGTGCTGACTTTGATATCCACGTAAACAATCATGCCCATATTCTGGCCTCTGTGTCTCCACCTCTGCTCCCTCAGTAATCGTTTCCTCCACCTAACCTCAGCTCCTACCCACACACCACGCAGACCCAGACCACACCATCACCAGTAACTGCAACCCCTCCATAATCTCACCTTCAAGCATCCTGTTCTCTGACCCAGCTCCTGATTCCCAGAGTCTTCCTCTGGGACCCTGGCTAATAATTTGGTGACCCCTGCCAACATCTCCAATCCCCTGCCCCTACCAGCTTTCATTAATCCTCCATCCCTAAAGTCCTCTTTTCTCCTCACCCAGCTTAGATGCCATGGCCAATCACTATAATAACTCCCTGAGCAACCTTGCCTCTTGCTCACATCATTGTACTCCCCTGGTTAGACACTAGCTCGCCACTCTATCTAGGAAGCTAGATGTGACTGAAGAACATTTCTACCTGTTTTCAAATTCATGACCATCCAGAACCTCAGGGGAGTCCTTAGTGCCACCTAGGTTTTCTGGATTATCTGTCCATTCTCTTTTCTCACAGGATGGCTGTCTAACTCATGCCTCCTCCCCTTCCCAAACCTCCAATATTTCCTGAGGAACTCCCTTTATATTTCACTGAAAAAAAAAAAAAATCAGAAAGCATCCTCCTACCATCACACTTACCAACCTACTAGCATTTGTGCTCAAATCTCCATCCTGTAGTCCTTTAAACAACCTGGCTAGGTCCTAGAGCCAGCCCTTCCACCTGTGCATTGGGCCCCATTCCCTCTCCCCTCATAAAGGACCTCATTCCAGCAAGTGTCCCCTCTCCCTTTTGCATCAATACGTTTTTCCTCTTTCCTGGATAATTCTGGTGAGTATGAAAGAAGTTATTTCTCCCATCTTAAAGAAAAAAAATCCCTCCCTTGATCTCACATCCTCCATCTGCTATTTCTATGCTCCTGTTTACAGAAAAACTCCTAAAAGGAGTTGCCTACTCATGGTGTCTCCACTTTCTTTGCTCCTAGTACACTTCCTTGAACCCACTTGGAAACATCTTTTTTCCAGTTCACAAATGGAATGACATCCATGTTTCCAGATCATCTTATTCTACTCCATAGTAGCATTTGTCTCAGCCCCCAGCCACTCCTCCCAGTGCTGGGACTTTGAACATTTCTCCAGGGCTCAGTCCTAGGAGCACTTGATCTGTACTCACTCCCTCTTTCCAGTCCCATGACTTTAAATGCCACCCAAATGCCTGTGAATTCCAGATTGATATCTGTAGGCTCTGCTTTGCTCCTGAACGCCAGGTCCATACATCTAATTGCCTGATCAGCGTCTCCTTGGATATCTGATGGACATCCTGAACTTATGCTAAGTCTCTTTTCTTCAATCTGCTTAATCAGAAGGAGTCCCTGTCTTATTAGTGGCAATTGCAAACTTCCTGCAGCTCACGCTGAAAACCCTGGGTCAATCTTGATTCCCTTTTTCTCTTATCTGATATCTAATTTATCAGCAACCCCTGCGAGATCTACCGGCAAAGGATTTCCAGAATTCAGCCACTTCTCACCACCTTCCCCACTACCATTGTGGCCCAAGCCACTCTCATCTTTTACCTGGATTATCACAGCAACCTCCTAACTAGTCTCTCAGCAACCTACATTTCCTACCCTCTCACAGTATATTCTCAATACAGCAGTTGCACTGATTCTTTTTAAAGGGACCTGGGTTCAGATCAGCCTCTGCCCAGAACCTTTAGTAACCTACCTCACTCGTCAAAAGGTCAAAGCCTTGCAATGGCCCACCAGGCCCTTCCGACTGGGGTCACTGCCACCTCTCTGACCTCACCTCTCATTCTCTCTTCCTTACTCTCTGGCCTTCTGGCTCTTCCTCAAGGACGCCAAGCATGTATCTTGACCTAAAGCTTTCTTAATCGCTTTTCTCTTTGCCTGAAATGCCCTTCACATAGGAAGCCCCAAGGCTCACTCCCTTGTTTCCATTAAGGCTCTGCTCAAATATTACTTTTTCATAGAGGTTTTTCCTGACATATAAAAAGCAGCATTCCACACCCATCCTAGCATTCTCTCTCCCCCTTAATTTTCCTCCATAGCTCTTTGCTCTGACATGAGGTACATGTTTTTGTTCCTTGTCTGCGTCCTCATTAATATGTAAGCTTCCTGAGGACAGGGACCTCACGCTGTTCCCTTCTGTATCCCAGCATCTAGAACAATAAATGTCAATGCGTGGATAAATCACCTGCTCCTAAACTGCAGGCCAAATCTCCCCAAAATAAGAGTTTCGTGAAAAAAAAAATTATGGATATTCTAAGCTTTAACCAAATTTCTAAATTGCAAGGCAGGGCTTGCTTTCAATTCCTCTTTCTGATATGAGAATTGTCTTGGTTTTATTATTTATTTTTAAATAATTAAGAAATGACCCTGAGTCTTATTAATCAACGGTTCTCTGCCCCTCTCCCTCTGTTGCCCAGCTCTCAAATCCCTTTTGACTATGCTAGAATTTAGAGACTCTGAATATTTGGGAGGATTACTTAATGTTTTAGTCTTCTGGGTTTGCTTGGAATATATGATCTACTGCCCTTCGGTGATATTTTATAGCTTATAAGATCATGTCTGAGTCAGTAAATTCCATGTTAAAATGTGTAAAACCTGGGATTAAATTAATCTTGAAAATACCTTTTTGTAATCTAATGGGCCGGTTTTGTTCCTAGAGTAAATCATAATCAGATTAGAAACATGGTGTTTGCACTGGGGATGTGAAAAAAATAATTTCACTTACAAGATTTTCTCTTGCAGAGGTGACAACCTTGTGGTCCAAAATCATTCCAAAATTGAAAAAAAAAAAAAAATTTCAGCTAACTCTATTCCCCTGATATAGTTTGTTCCTCACAGTGCCCTTTGGCTTCTCAATCTAAGTAAATGTAATCATGATAGGTATAAGGCTTCTCTACTCAGAATATTTTTAACTGAAGAATGGAAATCATTTGAGAGGAGCTGCCCTAGAGGCTTGTAAACCAGTTTTGAAGAGTCAAGGTGCAATGCTGTAGCTCATCAATGTCTTACTGGGAAAAAGCTTGTACCTCTTTCTAAAATCAGTTTGTCAGCATTTCTGAGCAATAAATGGCCATACAGCTTCTCCTTCTGCCTGATCTCAAAGGGAATGGCAGCTCAATCTCCTAAGGAATAAACTAGAACATCTGGATGTTGGTGTCATGGTTTCTTCACCCTAAAAACCATTCTGCTCCAATTTTCCACTTCTTTGCTTCTAGATTTTAGCAGCTTAGTGAACAACATTTTTGGGAACAAGCTTTTTGTCTGGTTATTGCTGAATCTGTTTCCCGCTCCACCTTCTCTCTCATTCCAACAGTCACAATATTAATGGCTAAAAAATAATGTGTGACAGGGCATTGGGCGAGATATTTAGAAACACTTGTCTCCTGTGACCGTATGACTGTGGGAACCTGAGGATGGCATCATGTCACCAGCACATTCAAACTGAAACTTAAGCATCCTGTCACCCAGGCTTGTGCCTTGAAACAATTAAAAAAATTGAGGGAGAGACAACAATAACCAAAAATGCCTCACACATGACAGGCACCTCGATCAAAGCACCTGTGCATGCTCTTACGGAGGGACACTTAATATTACAGAGCACACCCCTCTCCACTAATAGAACTGCAGGCGCCCACTGGAGGTGGCTCACGCTCCCAGCACTTGACCTTGAGTTAAAGCATCTGGTAACAGGGTTTTTCTTGCTCACTTATCATTCTCCTTTTCATCTTTTCCATCTTCTCCAGTTAAAGCAAGAGAGAAAACCGTGGGGAATTACTCCTGAGGATGTCTTTTAAGGACCTCCTAGCTTAGATAGGGGTGCAGTATAAGGAACATATGCAAAAGAAGTTGGGGAAGGAACCCAAATCAAGAGGGGCACCAGGAGAGCTGCTGAGAAGGCTGGTAGGTGAGGAAGAGTTTCCATGTAAGGAACTTGGAAGGTTAATCTCTACTATAAAACCCACTTTGCAATGGCTAAACAAGTGGCTGTTGTTTTTTGTCCAGCGTCAACAGCTGCAGTTGGTTTTGGAATCATGACAGTCTGGGGATGGAAGGAGAGCCAAATGCCTCAAAGAAGTTGCTCAAGAGGAGAGAAAATAAGAACTCAAGATAGTTAGGATTAAATGAAATACACTGATTCTACTTGTTCTTCATGAATTTTCATGCCAGTCTTTGCCAGGAGGATATTTGATTGGTGATGACCAGGTAGAGTTCCCAATCATGTGGCATAGAAAATGAAAAAGAAACAGAGGAAATCAGAAAATGATAACTTCCCATACATTGTAGTTTTGTTCTTGCTCTCCTTCATCTCCCTGGGGCAGAAGCAGCCTAGTTTATCCAAGGGTGAGCAGAAGACACTGCAGAGGATAATGGGCATTTGCCCCTCAGAAACACCAATAACTACTTCCTTGATCAGTTGGCAGTTTGGATATATACACTTTCCCAGGAGACTTCTTCCTTTGGTGGCACAAAGTTGAAACTCTGGGATAAGAGTTCTCTGCTCATCTTCCAGTGACCTCCCAGATCACTGGTTCCTGTTTACCAGGCATTACCCTGTTCTTTCATGGAAGCTACAGAAAGGAAGAAGCCAATGAGAGGTGTGAGCTGCCCATGACCAAAAAGACAATTTTTGCTTGAGAAGAGAGAGAGAGTATCAGAAGAATCTTATCCTCCTCCCAGCTCAGTGGAAAGGAGTTTAGCTCATGTGGACACTGCCACTCAGCAACTGTCCTGTGCTTTGAAATGAACACTATTCTTTTCTGCCTTTCCGTAGCATACCTGGCACTCAGGACCACTAACATCTACCCAGTGGGAAGCTACCCTTATTTTATGCATGCTCTTGGCTTAGAGGCCTTGGTCTTGTGCAGGTATGATTTTCTTTGTAGAAAAAATTTCCTCCATAATGCTTCCTGGAGCTCCCCTGTTGGCAGCTATGCTTGAAGGTCACCTTTCTCGTTTCTACTTTAATCTTTAATCCTAAACACAAGGGCTCTGTGATTTCAATCAAATAATCCTCTGACCATGCCCTTAGGTTATCCATGAATCTTGTTATTGACCTCCTCACCAGTAATTGAGCTGTAGCACAAGAAAGGGATGTCATCTCGGGGAATGATATGTTACTACAATGCTCATCAGCTGTTGGTTGTTACTTGTCATTAAGAAGCATCACAACCCTGAAAGGACACTCACATGAATGATGAAGCTACCATGGAGTCAGGGGGTAGAATAACATTTGCTCACATAATGCCATCATGATTTCATGTGGCCTATTGCTCCCAAAAAGGTAGGGGGAAAAGGCTCTTTGTAATTAATTTGATTCTAAACTTTGACCTTATGGACAGTTCTAGTGATCCCCCAACCCATGCATGGCAATGAAATTTACATCCTCTCTCTTTGTCTTTATCCTTCTCCCAACCAGGCTCTGGGGATGACTACATTGAGAAGTTGGTAGTAGAGAACACCCTACTCTCTCATCTTCCTACTTTCTGATCTTCCCTCTATGGAGGGACAGGATGGACTGATGAAGTGGAAAAAATCATTTCTACTTAGAGCTCTTTCACTGCTCTTGGTGTAAGCGAAATGCTCTATATATGAACAAAAATGTGTTTTGTGGCACAAACTAAAGAAACTATCCTCTTGGAAAGATTCTTACTTCCTAAGCCTCATACCTTTCATCAGTGAACAAGCAGGTGGCAAGAGAAGGTGGCTGCAGGATTCCTAGGTACTTTGGGTCTTACAGAATTCACTATTGTAATCTTGGGGACAACTTCAAGGTCTCATAAGGATTTCACGAGAGCTTTATTAGGCTTTAGAATGCCCATGCCTTCCTTCCTTTAGGTTTTAGGCAAGTAGCAATTATTTAGTATGGGTATGGGGGATGCAGGTCCTTCTTTCAAAAATCCACTGTGTATCTGTGATCCGCCTTATACTTCTACTTAGGCTTCCACAACTACCTCATGCCTTGATACTGGAATTAGGCTTGATATATTTGACCTTGACTAAATTATATTGAGTTACGCAGAAGAATTTCAGGGGCTCTCCCTTGAGGTTTCCCTCCTCACTGTGGACTGAATAAAATTGGCACCTCCAGAATATACGACACCCTTACACAAATTTCTGAAGGCTCCCCTCCTCATGAAAATTTTGGGAAGAAATCCTCTGTCCCAGATTCATTCTTGAGCTTTTTATTTATGTGGTTTACATGCTACATAGAAAATTTTAATAATAAAAAAGTATTTACAATGTCTCACCCCACAAAATTAAAAAACATTTTTACTTGACTTCCAACTTTTCTTCATGACAGAAACTTTTGTACCCCTTTCTGATTTTCAGAGCTTTTCATTTGTTCTTACCCCTTCTATTTGTGTCTGTGGACTCGTGGGGAGTGTGTATACATGTGTGTAGTTCTGTGAAGAATTTCCAAGGGAAAGATTTGGCTAAATCAGCTACCTGGCTTTTCTTCTCCACCATTAGATGCTGACTATTTAGGGTGGGATGGACAATTTTGGCAAGTTAGCTCACATTCCCATGTTTACTACTTCAATTTATGGTTACTCATAAGTACGACAGGCTAAAAGTGGTAGATGCCTAAGTGGGCTGCTGGTGATCCTAGAAATTTCTACCTTCAAGGAGTAGCAGAGGTCAGGGTAGAAAGTGCCATATCTCAGGGCCTGTTTTAACATGGGAATTAACTGAAGAATGCTCAAGGAATAACTCTGCCAATTTCTATGCAATCCATTCCTTTTGCCTGCTACCAAGAAATAACTGAGGTGATTGCTCTGATAATTTAAAGTGCCCAAGAGTCTCACAAGCCACCAAGTAACAAAGTTGTTCTTTTTCCTCTGATCCATGGTACCTAATTAAGTATATCAGACCGTGTCTTCAGCCATTTAAATCCAGGGCTTTGACTGTACTAGAACTGGGAGGGTTCTGGTTTGGGAACATTAAGTACCAAGCACTTGTGCAAGCTTTGTGCTCCTTCAGCCTCTCATCTTAACATGGTGTGTGTGTGTGCGTGTGTGTATGGTGGGTTGATTGGAGCTGACTCGGTATATATAATACCTCAAGATCCATAAACCGAGAAAGAAAAGTAAGATAATGCAAGAGATGAAAAGTTAATGAGGGGAAACATTTGTTAGTGCCCTGGTTGACTTCCAGTCACACTTGCATCAAAGCATAGATGTTTTTACTGTTTTGTGTTATTCTCAATAAGAGTCATGTCGGGATGCTTCTCTTTCCTCCTTCCTTCCTGCCTACATGAAATCTTGATTTTTGTCCCTGCTCCTGACCCTGGGACAGGTAGAAAGGAAAAATTATTGCTTCTTCCAAGGCACTCATTCCTAGCCTCGCCCCATTGAGTATAGAGCACTCCACTCTGCTCATGCTGTTTTCAGGAGGAGACATGGGCACCCACGGATGTGTGTGTATCTAGGCAACAGGACTCTCTCTGCTCAGGAAGACTGGCTTCTGCTCCTCCAACCTCTTAGCACTGAAACATCAATGGGTTATCAGAAGACATGGACTCCAGAGGGTAAAATAAGGACAGTCAGCAGGGTAACTAGGTTGTACCATCACAAACAGCAACAACAAAATGTTTCCTTCATGTAGAGTTTGGATATTTCTATCAAATCTTGAGGTGTTAGTGACCCACAGACTGGGCAGACCAAAAGAGCAAACACTGTCAACAAACTGTGACGTGTCCATTCACTTATAAGTGAACACTGTCATCTACCGAGACAGCATTCCTCTTCCTCCATAAAGTGACAATTTGTTAAGAGCGTGTGTGCGTGCACATGCAGCTGCACAAGTGTAAGGGAGTTCATGGAAGAGAGATCAAATTAGGTGCAGTTGTGCAGCTCTGGTGAGTGTGTGGAGGCCATTTAGAAATTCCTGAGAGCACAGTTCAGCCAGAGGCAGCCCCATTGCCCAGTCTGTGGTTTGCAGATGGCTTTACATCACAGCCAAAGGGAACACTAAATAGCCCTCACTTTCAAAAGAAAATGATCGATCACAATTAAAATGTGACAATGACTGTGACAATTAACCACACAGAGTGTTCTGAAACAGGCAGGAATTTTGTTGTTGCTGTTGTGAATTGTCCCCTCCGAAAACAATATTCTTATCTCAGAGAAGCAGGCTGTCCAGCATGGCCACATTTCTGTGGCCATAACCCCTGAAGCTGCATTCGCATCAGATCTGAGAGTCTGTGTGTCCCTGAGGCAGGGAGGATGGACGGAGACATGGCCTGGAAGCCGGGGCTCTGTGGGGAAGGGCGGTGTGGAGAGGGCTCCTCTCACAGCTGAGGACGTGATCGGCACTGTGCGTGCTAGGCTCAAGGGCAGGACTCGGCTCAGGGCTAACGCAGGCTTTGGCCTCACCCCCTGTGCACATCCAGGACCTCACAGGTGCGACTGGATCCTCGTCCCTCGCTCTTCACAGGGTGGGCACAGATAGAGCAGAAGGAAGCCGTGATGTGGTCCTTGCTTTCCTGGCACTGGCTTCAACAGCTGTTACCTGCCCTGGTATTTTCATATCGGATCAAACTGCTTCTGAGTCCACAAGCAGGTGTGGGGGTGACTCTCAGAAACCACTTCTTAGTTTTCCTTTATTACTAATTTCCCCTGCTGCTGCCCCTCAAGTTACAAAAGAACAATAAGTATAATTCTATCCTTGGTCTGATTATGCCCAGGAAACAAGCTCCAAGTTTAAGGTAGACCTTCACCCCCCAGGGGTGACAAAAGGAATGGACGTCTAGAAGGCTGTCAGCTTGGGGTGTTGCTCTTTGCAGGTTCCCTACTTTCTAAAGCTGTCATTAGGGGCTCCTCCTGGCTTTCTTTGTGACATGAACTACTGCTCCATTGTAGACTTCCTGCTGTTTTCCTTCCTCCTAGCCTGCCTTCACGGTTGCAGGTATTCACAGGAAAAAGCTGGCGTGAACACCTCAGGGTGAAAACTGTCTCTGGATACATTTTGAATTTCCTGAGATGTTGGTCCTTCCACAGGATTCATGGTTGCCCTTCTTTCTGGGGATGGCCGCCTTCCAGGCTTTCTACCAGCTGTTACCAGACTACTGGTTTCATTGGGGGAAAAAAAACATGCTTCATAATATCATGGGCGGATTTTGCTCTACAATGTTAACTATCCTCATTACCAGGAGCAGGCTCATCCAGACCCAAAAGGATTTTTGAGACCCAAAATTCTCTCTCTAGGCTTACATTTTAATTTTCATCAGGCTATCTCCCACTTTTTGGGAGATAATAATAATTCCTCTACCCCTCTTCTGTCTCAATGAAGAATGGACTTGGTTCACTTTTTGAAGAGAGACTTGTCACTGTCTATAACTTATTTGACTTCGGTTGTCTATAGTATGCTTTAAATTAGCACACAGTGGCAGGAGATGCACACAGTGGCAGGAGATGCCTCCCAAGGGAGAATAATTGATGACCAGTGACAGAATGAGATTTATAGAGAGGCTGGCCGAAGGAAAGGGAGCACTATTGGTTACCAGAGTAGTTAAGTGAAAGTATTAGCTCCAAGAGTTTCTTCAGAGAGACATATAGAGACTGACTCTTACTAGAAGGAATAGAACAGATAATGGAAAACAAAGTGGAAATTTTGTTGGATATCTTTGAAGAGATCTGAGGCAGTAGAATTAGAATTTTGAAGGAAATGGAAGTAGAGTGAGAAGAAATTTCAGAGTTAATTAGGAAGTTGAAAGGTAAAATAAGAATTTTTAACAATTCCTTTTCAAATTTCTGAGAATGCCAAGGGGACAAATAAAGGGTGATTAAGGTTCAGAGAATTGCCATAGAGTAAGAAGTGATGTTGTCTCTCCCAATGTAATGAATGCCTTCCCGTTTTACAGAGAAAGGGGTAATTCAGAGACTGGAACTCTCTCTGAGCCACCTCATTCAAACCCAAGCACAACTTCATTTGAAATACACAGATCTGAGGTAAACTGCTCAATTACCTCAACTTTCCTCTTCCCTTTGATATAAATGGTCCTGTGGACAAAGCCTTGGAAAGAGGGAGAATCTACAGGGTCCAGGAAAGAAATATCGAGACAAGGCCATGAAGAACAGCGTTTCCCCAAGACTAGCCTAGCACAGACATAAATGTGGGAAGTACCTGGCCTGCAGCATGATGCACTGATCCTACCGGGTAGGCCACCATTTGGGGTTCTAAGGCTCTGTGACTAGTGAGTGGGAACTGTTACAAGGTCCTACTGGTGCTGAAAGTGTTAAAACAACAACAACAAAAATGCCTCAGACCAGGTCAAAGACCGGTCAAGTTGTTAGAGACTCAGTCTAACTAGCAAAGCATTTGGTACAAGCTCCAGTCAGACTCTCTGAAAAGCTCCTGATAACCTAACCTTTGATCAATATCCTTCATGGTCCTCTCTCTGTCTCTCTGTCACTTACTTGGTTTGTGTACATGTGATATTCCAAGTACACTCTACTAGCCACAAAGCAACACTGAATAACTTTAAAAGGCAAAGCACAACTTAGAAAAACCCACATACCCATTTAAAATAATTAACATGGAAATGTAAACATATTGCTGTGAATGGGCATAGGTGCAGAATACAGATAAAATGTGGAAGACTTATCCTCAGGTTTTATTGCAGATTCCAGTATCCTGTGGGTAAAATAAAGTGCCTTCTTTGCAGTTATAGTTTATAATATTTACCCATGCCTTCCATGTACAAGGTACTCTGTTAGGTCCTAGAGGAGATAAAAGATGAATAAGTACATGGCCCCTCTCCATAGGGAGCCTTTCAAAATCTAGTAGAGGAGATGACTACACAGTAAGATGGTCTGTAATAGCTGTCCCTAGGGAGATGCAATTCACAAAGTGCCCAGTTTTTTCAGGGTGGGCAGAGTGGCTGCTTTCCTCTGGGCTTTGGAGATTTGTATAGTGGGGGACGGGTATTATGCAAGGAGGGAATGGAGATGGGAATGAAAGCATTTTGGGCAAAGGGAGCAATTTAAGGAAAGACACAAAAGTGGGAAGACATAGGTCTTACAGGGAAGTTAAGAAAGGCAAAATTGATTAAAAAGTTGTGTGGTCACACACAATGGTGATGCCATTAACCAGAAGGGCAGCTTGGCAAGGACGCTGGTTTGCAGGGATCGTTTTGGATATTTAAGTCTGAAGTGCTTGGGGGAGGACAAGTCTAGAAGGTGACTGAAGATATGGACATGAAGCTGAAAAGTAGGGACTACGAGCGAATATTTGGAATTTATCCTCATTCAGAGGGTCCTTGAAGTTGAGGGAGATGCAAGACTGCTCCAGAAGCATGGCGATAAGGAGAAGAGGATCGAGCTTGGAATGCTGTGGCAAGTCAGTGCTGAGGGAATAGGAGGAAGAGCAGGAGCAAGCGAGGAAACAGAGACGACCCTGGAGAACAAAGATTAAAATCAGAAAGTGCTGCCCTTAAAGGTTATTGTAGTTTACTGATGATAATGAAGAGCAGGAAAAAAAAGGTTATGGGATTTTTACAGCAAGAAGTTCAGTGGGAAGTTTCCAGAGAGTAGTTTCAGTAGAGGGGTAATGTGTACACCTATTATAAAATCTAAGTAATGAGCACTAGGTGAGGAAGTAGATAAAGAAACACTGCCCTTTTGAGAAATAAAGGGAAGAAGGATAGGAATTCCAGAGTCTGGATTGAGAAGAGACTTGTTCTTAGAGATGGCTGTAGGATTTGATTTTTGAGGTGTCTCTAAGATTGAGAGAAGGTTTGTTTTTAAAGATGGTTGCAGGGACATGTGTGGAAGAGATTAAAGATACAACAGAGAGAAGTACTGTTGACTAGAGTCCACCTCAGGGAAAGGTCAGAGGGTAGGTTTCAGAGCATAAAAAAGAGGAGCAATGAGTTAAGAGGAAGGGTAGAAGAGATGAACGAAGGACAGGAGAAATTTAAAGGTACAGAGGCAAGGTTTTGTGGACTTCCAAAATCAGGTATCTTTTCTTAGTAACAAAGTAGATTGCCTGTTGAAAGAAGGAGATGGGAAAAGAGTTCAGGCTTAAGGAGAATGAAAAACAAATTTAACAAACAATTGGAGAATGTGAAAAGGGGAAAGGTGGAAAACCAAGAGGGAGAGAGTACTGGTGAGCATGTTGTTGATATTAGTGAGCATAGGTTAAGATCAGGAGGGAGGTAAATGAAGCCAGAGGGAGCTTGAGGAAAGATTGGTATGATTCAGAAAGTTAAAGGTTGTGGTCAGAGAGGGAATTTTAGAGTTTTAGCCCTAGGAAGTGGAATAATTCTAAAAGAAGTCCAGACTTGGCCACATTGGTGGAGAGCTGAATCTCTGCAGGGTTTTGTTTTCCTTTTAATAACATAATGGAGATTATCTTTGACTTATACCCTGACACCAGAAAAGATTAAACCTGCATATATAAATATACACATTTACCCACACCTATTCATTTATACATAACACATACATTTAAATATTTTATACCTATACATTCATATGTTACATGTGAATATATAATATACTCCATTTTAAAAACTATATCCTTCACAGTACCAGCCTAGGGACATAGTATGTGCTCAACAGATAGTGGCTTAATTGAACTGATATATTTAATCAGAGCTTTTATTTTTTTTACCTGCATAGTACTGGAATCTCCTCCACCCCCTAAATCACAATACTAAAATAATCACAAATAAAGAGAGTTCAGGTTTAATGTGTGAAGACCAAATCTATCTGGGCTTTGGGGTTGTGCTTCTTAATTGTACCCTTAATCCTTGCGCTGAGTCCCTTTCCTTCTACCTTTGCCATAAAATGGATTCTATGCACCAGAATAGCATTAATCTACTCTTTCTACCTTCAGTTCTCATCAGGAGCCCTCACCCTCATAATCACATCAGCAGTCATGTGTTAAAACATGGAACAGCACCAGAAAGTCACTGTGATGAGTTCTGAGATGGTTACAAACATACTGGCAAAGAATTGCAGATTTCTAACTTTTCCCACTTAGTCCCATTACTGTTATTCTCACCTGTCTACTCTTTGAACAAAACTCTTTTCATTTCTCCAATATTGCAAATTAGAGGCCCTAACCTCACTAATATCTTTAAGGCATGGAAATAATACTGACTTTCATTTAAGAATTTTGGTGTGGGGTCTTTTGTTATGGGAATAGATAGGTTGATATATTCTAAGTCATAGAAACCCCCAACCTTGCTTCACTAGAACCCAAACAAACAGGAATAGAACCTAGGATCTGATTTGTTCTGGGGACCCGGAGTGATTGAGTCCATGTGTTTGGAATAGGATGGAGATGGGATATATCCAGATATCCTCTGATTTGAGATAAATTCTGGAACCCTTCAAACTATAATGGAAGTGTAGCTAGAAAACAATATTAGACGTTCTCAGATTGGCCTCTTTGCATTTTAGTGATATCCTAAACACTGGTAAGTCTAAAAAAATTGCCCCACAGGTTAAGTAGCACATGGTGGTCAAGCAGCTATGTATATGTTGGATGACTGAGCATAATTGAGCACCCCCTATGGAGGTGGGGAAATATAAAATATAGAAATCACCTATTTGGAAGATTAATAGAATGGGAACAGAGAACAGATGATGGCAGTATCTTTTTAATAGCATAATTTTCAATATCTTTCCACCTGTCTACTCAACAGGTAGAAGGTAAAATATTTGTTAAAACGTTTCTAACCCTAGAACCTGCATCCCTGCCCTCATTCTGTTACTTTGTGTTCACTGCCCTGTTTTCCTTCTCCTGTATCATAACTTATTCCCAGGAGAAGGAATGATTATCCTAATGGATACAAATCCTTAATGTAACTTAATATGACACCCTTCCTGGGATTATTTGCATTTAAATAACAGATGAGCAGCTCAGTGCTAAAAGAATAAATCTATGTGGGAAGCTAGTATTGGGAGTAAGGTGGGGACTGAAGGAGAAGTTCTTGTCGGGACTTCTGGAATCATGGCACAGACCATACACTATCTGTAAGGCCAGACCCACTTCAGTAGACCTGTCCCCCTCTAGCTTCTTTTCCATAAAGAGTTCCTTATGTGGGCAAAAGAGTCTGACACCCAATGAAGAAAGCACACACCCTACCAAAGCCTTTGGCAACCACTGGGCACACATTTCCCACATGACTTGGGCTCAGAGAACACTAAGGTATGGCCACGATACTTGGAAACACCAAATGCATTCATCAATATCACTGCAGTTCTATCACTTATGCATATATCTGTATCATTCCTAACACACCCAAGCAAACACGTACAGGGTGTCAAAGAATGACAGGGCTTTTTTTTTTTTTTTTTTTTTTTTAAAAAAAGAGAGATATAGGGAATGAAACAATAAATTGAGTTCTGGAATAGCTTTTTTCAAAGTCTGCTGCCCAAACAATGCAGGTTATTCAGTCCCTAAATCTTGAACTGACTGAAAACCAAAACAAAAAACCAACACAAAGAAACCCTAGTTCTAAAAGAGATGTGCAGGTGACCAGCACGCTGCAGCCTTGGTAACACGGTTTCTTTACCTCCCCCACAGAGAACTGCCCCTCGGGGAACCCCTCACAGCTGTGGAAGACTGGGTAGGTGATATGCACTTAATTGTATAAACAACTCCTAGTTGATCACATTACACATGCATTTTGGCACTACTGACACCATCAACCTTTAATGGAATCATTTGGGACTTTTCCCCCTAATCACAACCTGGTTGTGGCCAGTACAGGGCAGTGCACAGCTAGGATGATTCCCAAGTTCTGGCTGAGGATACACAATGACAGACTTTGAAATGACAAGATCTGTTGTACATGCATCACTCTGAAGGGTGTGCACATTCTTGACTTAGGCATATTCCAGGGTCAGGTTATCTGAGGTTGGAGAAATGCTGATAACAGGACCAACCCACCAACACCCCTTCCACAGTGGCAGGGACCGATGGAGGGTAAAAGGAGAGAGCGCAATGGTTCTAAAGAAAAATGGAACATTAGGTCCTCCTAGGGTGTCTGAGGAATCTCACACTTCCAGGTGGATTGTGTGTTTGTCCTGACCCATCTGGGCATAGATGGGGTTTACTGCTGAATTCATCCTCACGTGTTTTACTGGCTTGCTATTCTGGAATTAAGTTAACCTCTAGAACCTGAAAATGCTCAGCCTTTCTTTCTTTAAGCTTTCTTGAGCAGGTCATGAATGTCTTACTTGGTCCCAATTCAAACATCTGGTTGAACAAAAGAGACTATTTGGGGCCAAATAAGGGGTTTAGAAAATTGAAATTATCCAGCTGTCAGCTTCCAATGATGGGGGGATAGGAGGAAAAATGTTATGCAATATGCCAGGTTAATGGATTTGGAACTTCCATCCTGTGGTAGAGAGAGAGACTGCCACCCTTCACAAAGCCAGCAGTTCAGTGGAAGAAATTCTATTTGTCCAGTTTAACTTGGCTTGAGGCAAATAGCACCTTCCTGATGGCAGGCGTGAGGACAAAGCAAATAGAAAGCCACTCTTGGCACCGTCCCTCACATACCCACACTTCTACCTTTAAATCTAACTCTGCAACCTTTTAAAAGAGCATCAATTGGCCACTAAGTTTAGAGCAGATCGGGAATCTTTTCTAGAAAGCATGTGAACGTATAAAATGTATATCCAGGGCTACCTTTCTGTAACCAGATATCATATACTTCAAAAAGTAAAGTTGGTGGGAATTTTCTGAATGGGCTTGCAGCACTGATGGGGTGTGGGAGGGGACAGGGAGAGAGTCTGTGCCTGAGTGCTAGGAAGAAGAGAGACAGAGTGATGGAGATCAATGTTAAACATCAGAGGGTGCTGCCGAGAGATTTCTCAGGCCAGAGATTCCTGAAATCTCTCGGCCACACCAAGAATGAGAGGCTAATTTGACTTCAATTCTGCTTTAAGCTCTTAAGGGAACCTTTCTTACCCCTAGGTGCTGACAGGGAAAATATGGAGCTTCTAACTTGATTTTGCAGGGAATTATGGTAACCTATGATCTATCTTGAAGGCAGGAGCTAGACCTGAGGTTCGCTTAGAGCCAAACTGGACTTGTGTGAAGCCCAGGCTAATGGGAATGAACAGTTCTCACACATCAGTGAGAAGACTGGGAGTAGGGGGCGAATGGCTTTCCCCTGGCCTTTCCAGTACAGCGGCCTCCATCTGCGTTCACGTTTTGCAGACACCCTGAAGCAAAAGCTATACGAAACAATCCCCCTGAATGGAAAATGGAAACCTATAACAAAACACTTTCCCCCTCATACCCATCCCCACCCCTCTCCCTCCAGCCCAACACCCTGGATACTCACAAGAGAACACTTTATACAAAATTAATTAGAAAACAAAATATTTACATATGAAATAAACACCATCTTGATTTTCTGTCACCAGTGGAGAATGACAGAGCCCCCTTTGTTCTAGATTGCTGTTCGCTAGGTTAGTTGGTTTGGTTTGTTGTTTTTTTTTTTTTTTTTTTTTTTTTAAAGTTTTAAAAGGGTGAGGTAAGAGGAAGAATAAGGGAAATATGAGCCTGACACCTGGACAGGGTCAGGGTGAAGCAGTGTTTATATGGCCCTTCTCCTTCTTCCTCCTGGAGATGCCTCACGCCCTCTGTCTTGCTCTCAGTCTTTCCTTGAATCTAAGGTAAAGCACTCCGTGCTCCTCTCCAATCTGTGAGAGGTTCAGCCCCTTGCCCCCAGGTTCATTTTAGAAAGGAAACAAAGCTTTACAAGGCCTTCAGTTGGCTTTAAAATGAAAGATACTGAGGTAAAAAAATCAAGGAAGAGGGTGGGGGACAGCAGTTGAGGGCGGCAGATGATGAAGGGTCGTGAGTCAGGGCAAACAGGAAGGCAAAGAGCAGCCCTGAAGGGTGTGACTTGAAGAGACATGGCAGCTTCCTTTCAGAGGAGAATGAGCACCTTTCTGGTTTAGATGTCCTGTGTGCAACATGGCAATCCTGCGGTCAAGCTTCCAGACCCGGGGCTCTTTGGATGCCAGCCTGTGTAAGGAGGGGAAAGCAGGACTGTGGAGCTGACCCAGAGAATACCCCTACCCCAAGTTGTAGGACAGGCAGTGACAAATATTCATTTCCCTTCTCAATTTTTCAACATTAAGTGAAGGGGGCATCACATCTGCCAGGACCTTCGTCCCTGGAGTTTTCTATTTTTCATCTCTTCAATGTTACAATCTGAGAGGGAAGGAAGGTGTTGCAGGAAGGTGGAAGGGCTTCTACCAAGAGTGTCCAAAGTGGGCCCAGTGTCACATTCTCAAGAAACTAGGCCCAAAGAGGTAGCAGGAGAGTCCCTCCCCTCCTAGCCTCCCCCAATTCCAAATGTCTTCCCTTCCCTCCATGCCTCCCGAGCTGTGCTTGTGGAGGCAAGCTCATTTTTTCTTAAGTGTCTATTCCATCTCAGCTGTAATCAATTCTGTGGAAAAGCCTGCTCTCCTAGCTCCAGGTTAAGTAAGAAGGGATCAAAGCATTGAAAACATCCCCCTCTCTCACTTACCCTGCCATTGAACTGCTCCCCTGTTCTTCAAAGCCTTACTTAGCTTTTCCCCAAACCTTGACCAGCTGAGGGTCTGAAGAGCTCAAGAGACCTTTATAGGTTCTTTTGCTCTCAAATTTAGGCAAAAGAATCATGGCTGCTTCTATTTCCCTTTAGCCTTCCTGGAAAGTTCTTTGCCCAAACTGGTGGAAACTGCTGGCAATCACTGAAGAATTACTTCTATACCCTGTTCTCGTAAGATTGTTCACCACCGTTTTTTGTGTAGATCACAGAATCTTCTTTATTAAGAACTTGCAATTTCCTCTTTCAGGAAGGGTAAAGGGGAAAGACAGCCAAAATTTAGGTTACACATGACCATCTCTGTTTGTATATAAGCCAAACAAGCATGTTGCTTAGTGATATTGAAAGAAACCACATAATGAGTCAAGGTAGCCTTCTCTACATTGATAGGCCCCTGGCTGGCTACACGAGTGCACATGGCCGTGGACACACATGCTCATGCCATCCATCTGCTCTTACCTCTAATGCACCGTGGGGCACTATTATGATGTCCTTTCCAGTTTGTTCGGGAATCCACTCATGCCTCCACCAATGACCTTCTCTTGTGGTTCACCACTAATGAGTCACATGGCATGGGAGCAAACATTTTTTGGCTTATATATAAACACACATGGCCTCCCACCCTCTGCTTGGCACTTCTACCCTAGACAGATGTCATCTGAGCAACAAGAATTTAGCAAATGCCTCTTTTCATTCACAAGCAGATGCTAAATGGTGTCACTTAGATGCTTTTGCTTCCTCACCCAAATGTAAAGATCACTTTGGGAAGAGCTACTCCTGTGCTCACGTGAACTTTCTCTTCTTTTAGCTTCCTTTGAAATGAGTGGCAGGGAGCTCTTCTGTGCTAGGAGAAAGCTCACATGCAGACACTTCCTTTCTTTTCCTCCTCTACCCTCCCATGCTGAGAGAGCCTGTCATCCTATCATGGGAAAGGAATGGCTGACAGATGGGGGAAGGCAGAGAGAACTGCAAAAGGGAGGAGCGATGGTACTGGCTGCCAGGTTTGCCCTCAGTAGGAATCAGAACTCCAGGATCCCATAAATGAATTAAAACAAGAAAGGAGCAAATGGGAACCAAGTTCACCCCCGTCCCCTTCCATGACAAGTGCCCCACACGACCCATAGCCCTATCCCTCCCATACCCACCTTAACCTCTCTCTTCCCTCACTCAGACATCAGACTCAATACTAGAAAGTTTCTCATAAACATGCCCGTTGCTGGAGCCATTGAAAGCCCTGGGGTTTTTGTTGTTAGGCACACAGGGGTTGGACTGGTTCCCTATACAGATGTCCTTCTGGAAACGGCCTGGCACAGCCCCATGAAGGGCCGAGACCACTGGCTTGTTGGTGACAAGGGCCCGGAAGTCCGGCCTGGCTTTTGGCACCCCTGCCACCGTGGGCTGCCTGAAGAAGTAGGATTTGCTGCCATGGAGCAAGCACTGGTCATCCCCAAAAGTGGGGATGAAAGGGTTTTGCGTGACCCGGTCCGGGTAGAGCGACTTGCTGAGCATGTAGCCGCTGCCAGGGTTGTTGTGGTGGTGGTGTCCAGCAGCGGGCACTGAGGACTTGTTGTTGGCAAAGGTGCTCTCACCAGCTGGCATCTCAAACATGTGGGCATAGGGACTCCCATCCAGGAAGCGGCCCTTGTCTTTCAGGCTCACGCTGCGGGGAGCCAAGGCGGCTTCTTCCTTCTGCAGGTCCACGAAGGTGTCATAAGAGTGCTGCCGGCGCAGCTTGTTCCGGTTCTTCTTCTGGGCCTTGGAATTAGTCGGGCTCTGGGGGTACTTGGTGGTGGAGGCATTCGACGTCACTGCCACGGGGGCCGCCGGCTGGTCCAGCTCCTGCAGGGAGTTGTCCTCGCTGATGTCATACAGGTTTCCCGCCTTCTTGCAAGCCTCGCACCGGATGCAGGCCTGCCTGCCAGAGTTCTGTCCTGCCACCGTCGTGGAGTAGTTGTGCAGCTTTGAGGGGCAGCTGCGGCAGAAGTTGCCCCCGGACCGGTCCTCCCAATCCACGTTGGTCAGGTTCTTCTCCCACGGCGCTGGCACCCCGCTGACCACACCGTGCTTGTCGCCCGTCGCGTGTTTGAGGTGAGACCTGTTGGTGCAGGGCCCGCCTCCGCTGACCGAGTCACGCTTAAAGTCCTCGCCCCGCTCCTTGTAGATGTCCGTCAGGTCCACGTGCTCCCAGTGAGGTGAGTTCTCCTTGGTTCGGAACTGGTCCAGGTAGAAGTCCCGTAGCCCTTCCTTGTCCCTGAAGTAGCGCTTGTGGTCGGGGGAGCGGGGCGGTCGGCGACGGTAGGCCAGCTCGATCTCGTCAAATTCCCGTCGGGACTTGGCCGAGGCCGGCCGCTTCTTCAGGCTGTCCTTGTATTGCTGCTTACGCCTCTTGGCAGCATTGCCCTCGATGTTGCCGTAGGTGACGGTGTGGGTGGAGATGTCGGAGACGTCGGAGCGGATCAAATCGTCGTGACCACTGTAGCGGTCACTCTTGAAGGAGAACTTGCCATACAGGTCACTTAGCTGGCTGTGTTTGGAGGAGGGTAGACCGATATCCAAGGGCTTCTTGCTGATGGACCTGGGCTGGGTGGTGAAGGGTGGGTTGTCACAGTCGTAGAGCCCGTCGATGGAGCTGGCACTGCCGATGCTGTGGGGCCGGTGGTGATGGTGATAGTGATCTTGGTACACGTTGCTGTCCTTCAGCTGCAGGTTACCAAAAGTTCTCTCCACCTCACTTATGTAGTCACTGAAGAGGTTCTCCTCACAGGGCGGGTTGTTGTAGGATTTGCAGTCCGAATGCGTGAAGCTACGGCGGTGCTCGGAGATGTCGTAGACTGACGACTCACGTCGGATGAAGTCCAGAGCGCTCTGTGGGGAGCCGTTCACACCAGACAGGTTAGCCATGTTCTTGGCCGTGCGGAGCAGGCGCAGGATGTTGGAGTGGGTGTTGTTCATGGTGGCGGTGGGGGAGTTCATCACGGACTGGCGCTCCTCGATCGCCACGCCATGGATGCAGCTGTAGATCCCCTGCAGCAGGACGGGACAGGACAGATCAGGTCTGCCGTGAGGCTAAAACTGCCCGTAAGGGGCAGCCCTCTTCCCTACCAACTGCTGAGACAGACAGGAAAGGGTCATGTAAAACATGAAACCCTCTGATATACTCATAGAAAGACGTTGCTAGAAGCTTGCCTGATTTATCCCCTTGAATTAAGCAAGTTTCATATAATGAGCTAAGGTCAGTGACGTGGTGAAGTTTAGGCAGAATATCAAAGAAGGTGCATGGCTATACCTAGTGACTGGAGCAAACAGATTAGGGATCCCAAAACGTGACATTCTTGCCTTGACTCCACCATTCACTCACCATGATTTTCCCTTCTATGCTCAGGTGTTCACATCATAAAAATGAGGCCATGCTATCAACCCACATCAAAGTTATTGTCAGCTTCCTGCAAATAAATGGCATTGCTCTCCAGATGTTGAGGCGGTTATGCCCTAGCTGACAGTAAAGCACAGTAGAGCTCAATAGCTCCTGAATGCCACTCATTTCCAGCTCTGACAAGTTTTGAGCAGCTTTTAGAAGTTTGGTCACCAATTCTCTCCTTGAGCCAAGCATGAACCAAATTCATCGTGAATTCGGAAGCCCTGGGGTCAAAGATTTCTTCTCCTGATGTGCCTTACACTGTGGGAGGGAAGAATTGGGACAAATATCAAGTACTGAATAGAATAAATAATTCCCCTTTTGAGTTTTCTCATTTATTTTCTCTTTAGTGCCCCTTTTCCTTTTTATACTTTCTAACTTAATATTATCATAAATAATTAATATCTTAACAAATTAGCACTGATTGTAGACTCCCTGTGTATAGCTCCATGTACGGTACTTTGAAAAACACCAGCCAGGAGAGGGAAGGAGTGGGCTTCACTTAGGACATAGTATGTTCAACTCTAAAGTCAAGCCATCCTACTGCTAATATCGTGCTCCCTGCCTTGAAAGCTATACAAATGTGGGGCTTTCCTCCCTATTTAGGAACGGTATTTGAAGAGGAGGTTGTTTGACTTGTAAAAAGGGGACTAATTTGGAAAGAGAAGTTCTCTCAATGGGTGAGGATGAGAGGGGAGAAGATTAAAAAGGAGAATAGAGGCTTAGTGGAAAAGGAGAAAAAGGTTTTGATGAGGTGAGCCTCAATTCCCAGAGGGCATTAGCAAAATATTAAGGTTAAGTTTACTTTACTTTCTTTCCCAGCCCTCTTTCTAACCTGTCTTGATTACGGCCAGGAGAAAATGCCAAGCATTTTTCCTCCGCAGATAAATTGATTATGTGTAAGGGCTGTGAATGGGAATTTACATCACAGGCCACTCGTTACCATTGTCTGGGACTTTGGGGGAAGGCTATGCAATAGACCCAAGTGACTCGGGGACTGTGACCACCACACATTCTATCCTCTTGCTCCAATGTAACGGAATGGCCTGAACTGACTCAAGCCAGAGAGGAAATGGAGAAATGGTTCTCTATCAGTAAAATACTGTAGGGAAATGATCGAAAGGTCAAAGAATTTAGTGAAAAATTTATCTTCTTAAATAACTCCCTTTAAGCCAAAGTTGGTCATATCTTAAACCTGGACCTCTATTTTAAAAGAGACTTTTTTTACTTCATCTCTAGTGGCTGAATCCTATAACTTTAACAAAATCAAAACAAGCCCACTTTGCCTTTTTTTAAAACTTTTCCCTGTGACCCTCAGTTCATATTCACAACTGTGCCCCTCATGCCTCACTTTTGGACAAGAAACAAAGGAGAGACATAAATAGAGATTGACTTGAGGGTTATATTCTCACTCCAACTAGGTAAGTTTCTGGAGTGTAACTTTTTATGGATCAGGATTTATTTTGAAAGGTTCTGTTAATCTCTTCAATACCTCACAACACACACATGGTTAAAACAGAAAGTGGAGTAGTGAAATCACCAAGAATATATTTTTGTGTGTTAGAATAAGAGAGATATATACCATATTTCACTATTTAAAGAGAAATGTGATTTTTAAAGTCTCAAAGGACTAATACATCCTATACAGAATTAACTAATGGTGATGGAAGACATTTGGGGAAAAGCCAATTTTTTTGTCGAAAGCCAAATGCCCAAGTCCCAAGCAGAAAACTGTTTCTTGAAGGAAAAATATCACTCATTTTTTTTTTGAGCCACTTGGAATTATATCACACAAACTCCTGGGGATATGAGCATGATATGGTTTCTTGCTTTAGCAACGTAAGTCTGGAGTTAGCGAACTCCTGGGTGTTTCCATTTTATACAATGCTAACTGGCTAAGCTGTCTTTAACAAGCTCCAGACATCTAAATCAAAGTACTTACTCTGCTGATAGAGAAGACCATGCCAGGCTTGCCAGAACAGACACCCATAAAGCAATGCCGGAACTGCCAATAGAAAAGGTGTTCACAGATGAAGGTGATAAGGCTGAGAGCCATGGCTGCCCCCAACATGTAGAAGACGCCCGCCATGTTGTCAATGTCCAGCTGGCTGCTCATGACCTCATTCTTCTCATTGTGGCAGATGCCCGTGAGCCAGAGAGCTTCAAGCTCCTCCATCTCCCCTGGAGAGGGGTCAGAGAAGGAAAACAGAAAAAGACAAGAGGGAAAAGAAGATGTTGGGGAAGAGAGAGGAAAGAAATAAGACATGGATGAGAAGGAAAGAGACAAGGAGACACAAAGAGAAAAAATGGAGAAAGTTAACAGTAATTTTATTAATGCCATTATATATTCATTCATCAATGTGGTCCACAAGTATTCAATGAACACTTAACATGTGCAGTACTTCAGTTGATACAAAGATACAAGACATAGCCTCTGCTCTCTATTATCTATCCAGTGTGAATTGGTATATAAATAATCAATACAACAAGCCATATGAGGGTCATGAGAGTTTATATTATTTTGTGTATGGAGTGGTGAGGGGGTTTCATGAGAGAGGTAGGATTTGGAGGTGGGTATGGTGGATGGATGACTTTTACTTTACATTGTATGAAAAGCCAGTCTAGGCGGCAGGAATAGCATGAACGAGAGAAGGGAGGTAGGAAAACACAAGGCTTTTTAAAGGGAAGGTGTAGAGCAGTTAAAACAAAATAATAGTAGGCAAAAGAAACTGAATAAAAAAGTAACAGAATGAGGAATAACATGATCAAAACAACTTATTCAGAAGATTACTAAAAATTGTGAAAAATGGATAGGGAGGGATGAAAGGGATGAGGGACTGATAACTTAGGGGTTCTCTGACACTGATTTCTTGTTATAGTAGAAAATATAATTATTAAGAGTAAAGGGGGATTGTGGGAAGATGGCAGAGTAGGGAGCTCCTGAACTTGGAACTTCCTCTAAAACAACTATTAAAAAGACAGTAACTGTCTAAACTATTTTGAAACTCTGGAGTCCAGAAGACCACTGTACAGCATCCAGGGAAGAGCTAGAAGAAGAGGCGGATAAATTATGATAAAGAACAGTAAAGTCTCTTTTAACAAAGTGGCTACTGGCACCCATCCCCACTCTTGCAGCAGACCAACAAGGGGGCTAGCCCCTGGCTAGCTTGCTAGTGATAGAAAGGGATATAAAAATCCACTTCTCCAAGAACAGGGGTGGGCATGGCTATCAATGATCATGGCTTTTTTATCAAATCAATTTTATTGATACATATTTATAAAACATAAATCCACCCAAAGTGTAAATTCAATGGTATTTGGTGTAATCACATATTTGTGCATTCATCACTTCAATCATTCTTAGAGCACTTTCATTATTCCAATAATAATGAACAAACTCATCACCTCTCAATGCTTCTCCTGCCATACATAGCTGATATTCTGTTTCCCTCTCTCTAGTATTTTGTATTTATATTTTGTCAAAACAGTCTTATATATGCAATATCACCCCTCTTCTTGTTTCACATGAGGTTTTACTATCTTATACAGCCCCTGATTGTGACTTTTGATTAATGAATCCAGATCACTGGGGGCCTGGCTCTGAGAGCAGCTATTGTTACAACCTGTGAATGAGGGCAGTGACAGCCATTGCTTCAACCAGGTCAGAAAGGGGCAGCACTGGTGGGGACTTAAGGATGCAGGGAACAGTTAGCTAAAGTGCAACATTTGTTGAGCAGGTCAGGAAAGCTCAGTTTTGGGGAGCCACCAGAGAAGTTCCTGGTGTCCATCCTGATCTCATTCTTGGGTCCCTTCCCTGTTTCAGATGTGAAAGACTGACTTAGCATGTCTCTCTTCTCAGCGTTTGCCCTCCAGGCAAAAGCAGATTGAGACAACAAAAGGAGTGTAAAAAAACTATAGAGATGGACAGCCTAGGGCAAAGGCCTGCCAGCTTCAAACATCAGGGAGAGGGAGGTCGGTCTCCCAGGAAACAGAGTTACCCTGTAAACAGGGGAACTCCAAAACAACTAACTAGCAAAATCCCAGAACAAGACATAGGTCCAGAAAGACAGAGAAAATCGTGTACACTGTATTTGCCTTGGGCAGACCTTCCTGATAGGAGGGCTAAGGCTCAGCAGCTGGTTACAAAATCAAGAAACAGACACCACAGGGAATAAATCCCAGAGTTAACATTTTAAAATATTAAAATGTACAGTGTGCAACTAAAGAGAAAAGACAAACAGGAAATGATAATCCTTCCAAATGGGATAAAAATCCAGAAAACACCAACAAAGAAGACCTGAATGCTGACATTCTGAACATAATCTTTAAAAATTATCTTAAAAATGCTCAAGAAGATGAAGGAAAATACAGAGGAAGAATTAAAGGATATCAGGAAAACAATGACTATGCAATGTGAGAATCTTAGTAAAGACACAGAAATTTTAAAAAAGAACCAAACAGAACTACTAGAGTTGAAGACCACAATAACTGAAATGAAAAGTTCCCAGAAGAGTTTCAAGAGCAAATTGGAGCTGGCAGAAGAAAGAATCAGTGAACTAGAAGACAAGACACTCGAAATAAGTCAGGCTGAGGAGCAGAAATAAAAAAGAATTGTTATAAGAAAAATAGCCTAAGACATCTCAGGGATACCATCAAGTGTACCAATATACACACTATGGGAGTCCCAGAAGGAGAAAAAAGAGAGAAAAGGGCAGAAGGAATACTCAAAGAAATAATGACAGAACTACCCAAGCTTTTTGAAAAAAAAAAAAAGATATGAACATACATATTCAAGAAGGCAAGAGAACACTAAACAGCATAAGCATGAAGAAAAACACACCCTGTCATATACTGATCATACTATCAAATGCAAAGGACAAGGAGATATTTCTGAAAGCTGCAAGAGAAAAGCAACATATTATGTACAAGGGAGTCACAACTAGATTGAGTGCCAATTTCTGATCATAAACCATGGAGACAAGGCAGTGGGGTGAAATACTTAAAGTATTGAAAGAAAACAACTACCAGCTAAGAATTTTATATCTGGTGAGACTTTCAAAAATGAGGGAGAGATTAAGACATTCCCAGATAACAAAAGCTGAGGGAGTTCATCACCACTAGACCTGCCCTACAAACAATGCTAAAGGGAGTACTTCAGACTGAAATCAAAGAACACTAGACAATGGTTCAAAGTGGCATAAAGAAATAGACATGCAGTAAATGTAACCATTTGGAAAATTATTACGGCCAGTATTATTGTAGTGTATTGTTTGGAATATATTGTTTGGTATGTAATGCCACTTCTTCCTATAGGTGCTAAAATGCAAATGAATAAAAAGTAATGATAAATATATGCTTTTGGACATACAATGTACAAAGATATAAGTGGTAACAAGCACAAAAAAGGTGGGGGAACAGTAGAGTGTAGGAAAAGTGTATGTGCATGCTGTTGAAGTAAATTAGTATCAAACCAAATATGATTGTTAGATATTTAGGATATTAAATTTTAACCTCATAGTAACCACAAGGAAAACTGATGAAAAATATATCCAGATAAAAAGGGGAAGGAACTCAACATGGTACAACACAAAAAAATGAAATAAATATAAAAAATATTCATTAATGGAAATGAGGGACAAAAAAAGTATACAATTTACAAAGGATAAATAGCAAAACGACAGAAGAAAGTCCTGTATTATCAGTAGTGACTTTAAATGTAAATGGATTAAACTCTCCAGTCAAAATGCAGAGACTGGCAGAATGGATAGAAAAAGCATGATCCAACTTCATCCTGTCTGCAAGAGACTCACCTTAATTTCAAAGATACAAATAGGTTGAGAGTGAAAGATTGGAAAAAATATACCATGAAAATAGTAACAAAAGAGAGCTGGGGTAGCTATACTAATATCAGATAAAATAGAATTTAAGTTAAAAGCAGTTATGAGGGCAAAGATGGTCAATATGTACTGATAAAGGGACAATTCAACAAGAAGATATAACAATTATAAATACATGTGAACCTAGCAGCAGAGCCCCAATATATATCAAGCAAATACTGATAGATTTGAAGGGAGAAATTGATGGTTCTGGATTTATAGTAAAAGACTTTAATACACCACCTTGAATAATGGGTAGATCATCTAGTCAGATGATCAATAAGGAAATATAAGACTTGAATGATACTCTTAAACCAACTAGACTTAAAAGATACACATAGAACATTTAGCCCAACAAAAACAGAATATACATCCTCCTTGAGTGCACATGGATCATTCTCCAGGATAGACCATATATTAGGTCATAAAATAAGTCTCAATAAATTCAAAAATATTGAAATCATATAATTTATATTCTCTGACCACAATGGAATGAAGCTAGAAATCAATAACAGAAGGAGAAATGGAAAATTCACAAATATGTGGAAATTAAACAACATACTCTTAAACAACCAATGTGTTAAAGACAGAAATCACAAGAGAAATTAGAAAATATCTTGAGGCAATGAAAACAAAAACACAACATACCAAAACTTACGGGATGCAGTGAAGGCAGAGCTGAGAGGGAAATTTATAGCTCTAAATGCTTATATTAAAAAAGAAGAACGACTTCAAATATGAGACCTAACCTTAAAACTGGAAGGCCTAGAAAAAAAAAAAAAGAGCAAACTAAATACAAAGCAAGCAGAAAGAAGGAAATAACAAAGATTAGAGCAGAGAAATGAAATAAAAAACAGTAGAGAGAATCAACAAAACCAAAAGTTGGTTCTTTGAAAGACTCTTAGCTAGACTGACAAAGAAAAAAGAGAGAGGATATAAATAATGAAAATTGGAAATGAAAAGGGGGCATTACTACCAATCTCACTGAAATAAAAAGGATGATAAAAGGATACTATGAATCCCACTCCTGACACCAAAAAAAAAAAAAAAAAAAAAAAAGGATACTATGAATAACTGTTTACCAATAAATGAGCTAACCTAGATGAAATAGAAATTTCTTAAAAACATACAAACTACTGACATTGATTCAGAAAGAAATAGAAGATCTCAACAAACCAATTATTAGTAAAGAGATTTGAATCAGTAATAATAATTTTAAAAAACCCTCCTGACACAGAAAAGCTCAGAACCAGATGGTTTCAAAGGGGAATTCTACGGAACAAGAAGACTTAACTCTAATTCTGCTCAAACTCTCCCAAAAAATTGAAGAGGAAGGAACACTCCTTAACTCATTCCATGAGGCCAGCATCACCCTCATACTATAAAGATACCAAAAGAAAAGAAAATTACAGACCAGTATCTCTTATGAATATAGAAGCAAAAATCATCAACAGGATCTTAGCAAACCAAATCCAACAGCATTTTAAAAGAATTATCAAGTGGGATTTATCCCTTGTATGCAAGGTGAATTCAACATAAGAAAATCAATTAAAGTAATACACCACATTAACACAATGAAGAAAAAAACACATGATCATCTCAATTGTAGGAAAATATTTAACAAAATACAGCATCCCATATTTATAAAAACACTTAGAACACTAGGAATAGAAGGAAACTTCCTCAGCATGATAAAGGACCTACATGAAAAGTCCACTGCTATCAACATACTTAATGGTAAAAGACTTATTCCTCTAAAATCAGGAATAAGACAAGGATGCCCACTATCACCACTGTTATTCAACATTGTACTGGACATTCTAGCCAGAGCCATTAGGCAAGAAAAAGAAATGAAAGTCATCTAAACTGGAAAAGAAGAAGGAAAACTTTCCCTATTTGCAGATGTGATTCTATATACAGAAACTCCTGAAAAATCCACAACAAAACTACTAAATGAATTCAGCCAAGTGACAAGGTACAAGAGCAACACCAAAGAAAACCAGTAGTGTTTATATATACAAGCATTGAAGAAACAGAAGAAGAAATCAAGAAAAAAAAATTTCATTTACAATAGCCACTAAAAGAATAAAATATCTAGGAATAAATCTGTCCAAAGATGTAAAGAACTTGTACACAGAAAACTACAAAATACAACAAAAAGAAATCAAAGAAGACCTAAATAAATGGAAGGACATTCCAAGCTCCTGAATTGGAAGACTAAGTATCATTAAGATGTGAACCCTACCCAAAGCAATTTATAGATTCAATGTAATCCTAATCAAAATGCTAATAACTTCCTTTGTGGAAATGGAAAAACCTGTTAACAAATTTATATGGAAGGGTATGGGACCCTGAATTGCTAAAGCCATCTCAAAAAAGAAGAATGAAGTTGGAGGACTCACATTTCCCGATCTTAAAACTTAAAAAAATGTGTTTTCATCAATTGTAACTAATGTCCCACACCAACGCAAAGTGTTAATATTAGGGTGGTATATGGGAATCATGCATTTTATGCATGATTGTTCTGTAAATGTACAACTTCTCTAATTAAAAAAAAGAAAGAGTAAAAAAGAAAAAAAAAAGTAAAGGGGAGTAAGCTTGGATAATAAAAGGGCACCAAATTCAGAACAGATTGCTTTTAACATTGTTTTAAGGAAGACTTGATAATTCAGTCCCTTTTACCTACTTCGCTGGATATTAGGAATGAGAAAGATAGAAATCCTAAACAAAATTCTGAAAATCTCATGAAGAAAATTACTAGTCTAATAATCCCTGGTTTGGTTAAAAACGTGAACTTTGTATAATTTGACAAGAACTTCACCTTTCACAAATCATCCCTACTGCTGCTCCTTTTCATAGACAGAGGCTCCATTATTGCCCTTACGTGACTGCTACATTAAAATTAGATGCTTTTTTACCAACATTCTAACGCTCCAGCTATTACTCCCTCCTCTTTCCAACATTAATCAAATCACCCTTTACTCATTTCTTTGATCAAACTATGATTTTCCTGACTAGCCTGGAGTCTGAAAATCCAGCTGTGCTCTTCTGCCTGTTATCTCATCCCTAACAGCAAAGATTCTGCACACATAATTTAGAGAACCATTTGGCTGATGGCCTATGGGGCCAAGTGTTTTCAGGCTGTTCATCCATAACTGGATTAGTTCCTATAAGGCTAGTAGGAGAAGTAGATGCTTTGGACAGTAAACTGATAAGGGATGCAGAAGACATGTATAGAATGCAACAGGAGATGCCATTTTCTCAAAGCCAGAAGGGTGCTGAGTCTGCTGCCAGAGCAACACTGGGGAGTGTTTTATGATGTCTGCCTTCTAGACACTTAGCCTTGACCCTACCTCTTCCAGTTGAAAGAGCAAGATGGGAGAGAAGGAAGAATGAGTAGAGGGCTATAAGTTTATTTCTCAAAACACAGAGTAGAGACATGTGTCCCATTCCATCTACTGTTCTAGCCACATTTGAAAGGATTTCTGTTGAACATCTAATACAAGCCTCTCCTACTTTATCCCTGAAGGTTTCTTCATTGCCTGCAATCCCAGAACATACCTCCTTGGTCAACTACTTTAATCTTTCCTCCATCCTTCACCCCAGTTCTCTTAGTATACTGACTGGAAATGCTGGGGTATAGGAAAGGTTGATATTTTGGATGGGCCACCAGTAAAAGCCAAATAAGCACTTTCTCTTTTAGCTTACCATCTCCAAAGAGCTGCAATATAGCAAGATCCACCTGGCGCTTCCATCCAGAATCCTTTTGGATGGCAATGCCATAACCAGTGGAAGCAAAGACCTTCCCGCTGCCAATGGTCACCAGCTTGCAGCCTTCATCTCTGCCTGCCATGTAGTTCAGCACTGCTGCATCGTAGATGAAGGCGTCCAGTTTCCTGTGCAAGAAAGAAGTAAACAAACAAAATACAATGGAGGAATTTTAGTACAAAACTACCTATGGGGCCATTAACATGAATCAATGGGGTTCCAGCAAACTATGGGAGAAGTGGTTCACAGTAAGGCTGAAACTGGAGCTCTGCCAGAATCTAAACTCAAATTCCAGGCTGTTCTTTATGTGATTGCAGGGTGAAAGGAAGAGTTCTTTCCCTGCCACTGGGAATGAGGTTCAGCCTGAAGCCAGCTCATAAACTGTGTCTGAAAAGAAGAAGGTGTAAAATGGAATCAATAAAAATAATAACAGAAATAATGAAAAGTAACCACTCCAACTATAACAGCAAATAGCTTGGGTTAAGATTTATATAACATTTTTCATTTCTCAGTTCATTACAGTCCAGAGTGGGGAGAAGTGTAGGTATATGTGTTTCAATAGATGTGCAATGCTATTTTTGTGGTCAAAAAAGGTTCAATATTCTGTTGTACAGTACAAAGGTAGAGATGAGCCATGGGGTGGTGGCAGCACAAGTTTGTGTTAAGAGTATGTGTGTGAACCTAGGAGAGTAAACAACATTTAGAACTCACCTCAAACTTCTAAACATAATAAGAGTCTCATTTTATATATTGTAGAGGAAGAAATTCATATATAGCCATACAGGTAATAGAGAGGTCTGCAAGGAAGACAAGCATGCAACTACTTCACTTTTACAAGTTAAGTAGCTCTGTACTCCTCGGAAGAAAACAAGCCTTTTAATGGCATACTAAGGGAATGCTCTTTACAAGGTCCATGAGTATCCTATAGAAAGAAGGAACACCAAAAAATGAAAGCTTTGACGTGATTGAGAACTGTGGGTGACCAGGGCCCGGACTACCCAAAGTGGTCCTATTTCCAAGCTCAAACACCACCTTCTGAAATCTGTTGTAACTTTATGGTTGTAAGATTGATCAAGGCTAACAGTATTTCAAGTAGCCATACATCTAGGTAGCTTTTCCAGAACCTGGAGCTATCATTGTGTTGAAGAGGTACAATTGCTTCCAATCATCTTACAACTATGGAAACCCAGCAAGAAGAGCCCTTGACTTAAAAAATCCCAATACCCATTATTCTCATCTACCTTATTCCACAATTGTTGTTCTAGAAGACCAAATAAATGAAGGGACCAGTGTGTTAATGAACTCCTTTTAGTGACCAAATACTTCCTAGAGTACAGAGCTGGATCAAAAGGACTGTCAATAAAAGCTAGAATCGAAGATCAATTAACACTCAACTGTTGGTTGTCTAAAAACTTTCACCTTTATCTTTTTCATTTTTTCCTTGCCTATAAGACACCAGAGCCATCATTTTCACCTCTTTGTCAACAGGTTTTTTTTTTTTTTTCATGCCTAGTACATGGACCTTATCCTTGACTCTTCCCTTCTATTTTCACATTCTCTTTCATTCCTTTTATGGTTATATTAATACAAGAAGAAAATAAGCTGTAAAAAAAGATACACAGAGTAAATAATAGAATATGAATCTTTGTATACTGGCCTGACTTATGCTGTGAAAATAATTTGGAAATCTTTAAGGAGCAAATGAAGTCTTCTTTGATTTAACTTTGTATGGCACCCTCAGGGTACATTAGAATAGTTTATTCATTCTATGCTTAATAAATGTGAGTAACATATCAAAGACTCTGAGCTTGGAAGCAGTTCTTACCCTGTTTTCAGGGAGAGCAATGCATCATCTACACCCCTCTGGTTGAACTTTCCCATGTAGGCATGCATTTCTGCGTAGTTATTGCGAATATTCCTCTCTGTGCTGCCATTGGGCACAGTCCCGAAGCGGAATGGGGGTGAGAAGTCATTAGGTCTCTGGAACTGGAGAGAGAGAGAAAGAGAAAATGTGGAGAGATAGTAAGTTAGCATTGCTGGGTTTGTAACAGGAGGGACCCCACTATAATTTACCAAGTACATTAGCCCTCACACAGGAGCAGCCATTGCTATCTGAAAGTTGACTCCAATTCAGTTTAATACGTATTGTTGAGAACATTCTACTATCCCAACCCTAACTTTAATCTATAATCCTTGTGTTCCTTTTATGTACACTGCACAAAGAGCAGTGATAATGGGCTAAAAAGGAGAGAGCTGTTAACTTAACTGTAGTGGATGAGTCACCTTCATTTCTGAAAATTGCATAAAATCTCCTTCCAGGCCTCTTAATTTAGGGACCCAAATACATTGTCATTGCACCATTGAGGCCATAGAGCCTTAGTGAGGTGAGCTACATTTTATTTTTGAAGATACTTTGTTGAGAGACAAGCATTTATTACCAAGAAAGTTTCTCTTGACCTTTCCCAAGGCATTAAAGCTCATATTCATCCTACATGAGATGTAGGATAAATTGTAAACTCAAACACAATTTTAATTATGTTCTTCTCCTCGATTAAGAACTGAGAGTAGATTTCTAGTGCCTACGAAAGTAAACTGAAGCCTCTTGGATTTCCACCCCAATGACATTACCTTTATTTCTGCCTATTGCCCTGCAATGAGTAAGTCTCATGTTGCTTCCTGAACACATAATTTGTTCATTTGTATCTTCATGGCCTCATGTAGTCCTAAAATGAACTCATGTCCTTCATTTCAAAATGTAACTCAACTCAAAGCACTTTCTTCAGGAAATCTTCCATGAACTCTCTCTCCCATCGAGTCTACTCCAAAGTGGCACAACAGTACATGGTGTTTTTGGTTTCGATTGTTGTAATTCAGACCTACAAATTCAACTACTCTCTAAAATGTTCTAAATTAGGAAAGATAGTCTCTGATGTAGTCCTTAAGAGTTTAAACTCCAGATTGAGACAGATGTAAATTGAAGACCAACTCTGCTACTTAACTGTTCTGTGACCTTAGACTACTAAAAACTCTTTATGTACCATTTCCTCATTTGTAGAAAGGAGATGATAATGCCTAGTTTTCATGATTGTGAGGATTAAATGATATAAGCCATAAGAAATGCTTGGTACAGCGCCTAACATATAGGAAATGCTCAATAAATATTCCCATATATTAAATTTATGTCTATATTCTGCATTCTCCAGTAAACTTCAGGCTCTCATTGCTTCTCCTCTTATTAGTACAGCAATGATCAGATATAGCATATTACTAGAGTAACTCTGCTATGCCTTGGCATAAGGAAAGAATGATTATTTTTAAAGTCTTCTTGGCTTCAATACTATACCATTTAATGTGGAGATAAATTTGAAAACCTAATTTGCAAACTCATGAGTCCTCTGAACCTAACGGTCATTCTTTTATCCTTCCTTTGACCTGAGAAACTCTAGGGTTGCCCAGAATATGGGGGTTTCAAGGACCAAAAACAGCACAGCATCAGCAGCCATAAATGACATCTTAATTGCCTAGAGTTCACTGTAATTAAAAGTAGAGTCATTCAAAGGTGATTAGGCCATCTGCAACACAAAGGACCACCTCTTCCTTAAGATGCTCCCACTTTGATGTACCACAGTGCTTTTTTCCATTTAAAGTTTTTGTTAGATTATTTTTAAAGGGGTTGTGATCTTTAAGTGAGTAAAGGCACTTCAAGAGAGTCAAAGAATTTTAGAGCTGGATGGGTCATTCTGGGTTAACTAGTCCAAGTTGTTCATTTCACAAATGATGAAACTGAGACCCAAAGAAGGTAAGTAATTAGCTCAAAGTCATAAAGTGGCAGTGATGGCTAACATTATCAAAGATTAATTGACTTAAGTAATATATATTCCTTATTGTCCTCAGCAGATAGCAAGTTTAGAGCAAACAGGAATATGCTTTCTTGGAAGAAGAATTTGGAAGGTAATATCTGGGCTTAGTAGCTCACTATTTGGGGGAACTTGTATACAAACATGAAGAATAGAGGATCTAGATGGTGAAGAGAGTTGTGGGTAAGAAAGAATAAAAGGATGCCTAAGACTAAATGCACTTACTAAATGATTGGGTGGGACTGGCCTTGCTCTGATGAATATCTAGGTGTTTCCCCAAATTACATAGTACTGGCCAAGGGTGGGCCATAAATACCTGACAGACACCAGAATATTATGCATATCACTGTCAAATATAACACTTCAATATTTGCATTAAGGTATCCCCCAAATTAAAAGTAGAGTAGAAACTATGGTAGGTGGCAATATAATCAAATTATCCCACTTTAATCAGTAATTCTCCAGTTTGCTAGGACAAAGACAACTGGTACTCAAAATAACTAAATACTCCAGAACCCAACATGCTTTCTGAAGCATCACTGAAAATAGTAATGATTTTATTTTGAAAATTGGCAATCCATTCATGGTCTACACAACAGTTTTTGGTTAACTAAATAGAATTGATCCCTACAGTGCTTCATTTCCTGATGAAGCTATATCATGGAAGGTTTCCCCTACTATTATTTAGAAACTTTAAAATTTAAAGACCTTTAGGTTTTTGGATGTTATGTGTGGCAGTTTGATATTATTTATGGATTCCAAAAAGATACTGATTATGTTTGTAAACTGGTCTGTTCCTCTGGGCATCACACCCTTTGATTGTATTAAATTCAAAGGTTTTACGTTTACCTGATTAAATTAAGATTAGGGCTTTGATTTGACCATGTCATTAGGGCATGGTCATACAGCCCCTTGGTGGGCTATATAAATGGACGCTCATTCAAGGAGAACACAGAACAGACACAGAGGAATAGAGAGTGCTCCAGAGACACGGAAGAGGAGAGAATTTGTCAGTTTTGATCCTGTGGCCCCAGGAAAAGCGATAAGCCATTCACCTGATAGTTTACAGCTGACCTTGTAAAGAGACCAGAGTACCTGAGCCCAGAAAGAAATAAGCCCTCCAGCCTACACCTAAGAGGAAAGAGGAAGGCTGAACCCTCGCAGATATCGGCAGCCATCTTGCTACAACATGTGGCAACAGACATTTGGTGAAAAAGTACCTCTTATGGTACCTTGAGTTGGACTCTTTAGGGCCTTGTAACTGTAAGCTTTTACCCCCAAATACTAGCCCTTATAAAAGCCAACAGATTTTTGGTACTTTGCATCAGCACCCCTTTGGCTCACTAATACACTATGTTATGACCATATCCCTGCATAAAAACTAAAGGGCTGGTAGACGGGAAGCGGCTGTGGCTCAATCAGTAGGGCTCCCGTTTACCATATGGGAGGCCCCGGGTTCGGTTCCCGGGCCTCCTGGTGAAGGCAAGCCCGCCCGCACGGCGTGGTTAGCTGACCCAGCGAGCACAAGCAGCAAGGGGGAGATAAATGAATAAATAAATAAAATCTTAAAAAAAAAAAAAAAAAAAAAAAAAACTAAAGGGCTGGTAGAGTACTAAGAATAGCCAAGACACCTTTGCAAAAGAAGGACAAAGTTGGAGGACTTATGCTACCTGACTTTGAGACTTATTATAAAGCTAAAGTATCCAAGACTGTGTGGCATAAAGATAGATAAATAGATCATTGGAACAGAATAGGGAGCTCAGTAATTGACCCACACATATATTGGTGCAAAGGCAATTCAGTGGAGATAGGATAGTCTTTTCAAAAAGTGGTATTGGAACGATTTGATAGCCACATGTAAAGAAAAAAAAAAAAAAGAACTTCATTCCACACTTCATAAGATATACAGAAATTACTTAAAAAATGGATCATATACCTAAATGTAAAATGTAAAATTAAAAAACTTCAAGAAAATATATGAGAAACTCTTTAATCTTGAGTTAAATGACAATTTCTTAGATACAACACCAAAAGCACTATACACAAAAAGAAAAAAGATAAATTGGACACATTTAAGAGCATGAAAAGGCAATCACAGTTTAGGAAAAATATTTGAGAATCAAAGATATTTTAAAAACTAAGGAAATGAAATAATGTAACAAGATAATATGTAGGAAAGCACTTTTAATACAATATGTAGCATGTAGTAGATTCTCAAAATTGTTAGCAGTATCTGAATGAAGTTCAAATATCTAAAATTGGCCTATGCAAGCAATGTTTCCTAAGATTGAAAGCCCTTGTTATCTAATTTCTTCCTTAAACTAGGCCATTCTGGGGGCAAAAAGGGAGAGCATATTGTCCCAGAATTAGCCAAAGCAGAGATAGAAGTTTGCCTTTTCCTTTGAAAATTCTTGACCCAGCTCAGTAAGGGCTATGAGGTGTAAATGAGACACGTATTTAATAATTTAAAAAACTACCATTGGAACTTGAACTTACTAAAACTCATAGCTATGGAGAACTATATATTTATGGAGGCCTGTTGGAAAGAAGAAAAAAATAATCTTCCAAATCCCTTGATGCTTCTGATAAATGCCTTTGTAAAGCTTTCCCTATCCGGTGAGACATTTAAGTGGCACTTGTTTAACCCGAGTGGTAATCAATGCTCTCTGTGGCTTTGTGAATAAATAAAATTTAGCACTCCTCAAGGACCAGAATGTCTTAAAAGGACAGGGAGGACCCCAGGAAACAGTTTGAAAAAAACAAACAAACCCAATACATGAAGGTCACCAGAAACTGAATTAAAAACTCAACCTGATTTTACAGTAGGGAATTCTATACAGTACTCCTTATTTAACACCTTTGACCTCAAACTTGGAATCTTTTTCTGACAGTCATTAAGATTGGATTATAAAGCTCAGATTTGGATAGGGCAATAAAAGAGGAGATTTTAGGGAGCAGACTCATCACACAGATAAGGAAACTGATGCCCTGAAGAGGTCAAGTAAGTTGTTCAAGGTCACGTGGAAGCAGGAAGCTGAGACTTGACCTCTAGGTTCTAAGCTTTACCACTGCCAGCCCCAGCTGCTAATCCTACTCCTGCTTGCTGGGGAGTGAAGCAATTTGCTGTAAGTGGAATGGGCTTGCAAGAACACCCTTCATTTTCTGGCATGATTAGGCTAACTCCTGCCCTCCCCACTAGATTCAACACATGGCTTCCAGCATTTACTGTAAGCATGCACTTGCGCAAGGATGAAACAATCTCAGAATGTTAAGAGAACTGTAATCTCACTTGATCCTCCTGGAGAGTGGCAGGGAATCAGAGTTCAGCTCTCTGAGCTTCCAGATCATCTCAGTCTCCATTTTAATGGCCTAATGTGAATTAGTGTTGGCAATCAAGCAAGGAGAAATGTGCTACAGGCCAGGAGTAGAGGGCCCCTCCCCACACCCAATGGTGATGATTGAACTCTTGGGCTCTGGGGCTGTTATGGCTGTCTCATCCATCCTGATGTAGAGAGTAAGGGAGTGAGAGAAGTCAGGGACGTAAGGATCGGTCAGTTTTGTTTTATTTTCTAAAATAAATTGATTTTCCTATGTACAGGGAATTATATTCTTTAATAATAGGCACTATTATTCAACATCTATGTATGTGCTGAGAATAACTCACATTATCTTCTTTAACTGCAATAATTAAAATGCATCAATTTGACAAATGTTTACCAAGCATCTATTAGTGGGGGGGATTGTATTAGGAACTGGAGATATGAAGATGAAAAAATCAGACCCTGTCTTCAAGGAGGTAGAATACCAGAGTAAGAAATGCAAAAATTCTGACCAAGACAACAGAATAAGATACTTCGGGGTTGTGTTCCTTCACAGAAATTTTAAACAACAAGCAAAAACAGGCTGTACCTTCATTCTCAGAGCTCTGGAAAACAGTTAAAGGGTTGCTATGACTGGGTGAATACCAAATCAAGAAAAAAGGCAACTTAAAGATGGTAGGAAAAGCTTGTAGCTCTATTGCTGGCTCTTCCCCCAATACCTCCCTGGCTCAGTGTGGAGCTGACCCATGCTTCCAATGCAGGTCCCTGGACCTGGTTCCAGAGGGAGCAGAGCAACCCTTATGCACACAATAGAGTGCATGTATGTCTGTGCCAATCTGTCTGCTGGCAGACTAAACCAAGACATTCATCATAGTCTTGCTGTCCAAGAACTTGCCCAGCACATAAAATAGTCTGCAGGGCAGCTAATAAACAGTAAGAAAGAAATGAAATCATAGTGAGACCAGGAGGCAAGACTGTTTCCTAGGGGAAAAGGGGACGTTACTAAGACCACACATGCATGCTCAGAAAAGATCAGGAAGACCCAATCCTTTTGCCTTGGTCTAGTCTTTAGACTCACTGTTAGGATGGCTAAGCTCTGACGGAGACCACTGGCACAGGTCAGCATAAAAAGTACTATCTTTTCTTTTTTTTTTTCCCTTCCTTTTTTTCTTCTGGTATTCAAGGAAAACAGCTAGATACAATGATTTAGGAACAGACACCCTAATGACTAAATTCTAGAGATAATACATTAAAATATTAAAATGTCCCACATGGAAAAAAAGATTACAAGATATGCAAAGAAACAGAAAATGATGACCAGTACAAAGGAACAAGATAAAGCATTAGAAAACAAAAAAGAAGGCCAGGATTTGGACATACCAAAAGACTTAAAAAATTATCTTAAATATGCTCAAAGAGATAGAGGAAAACACAGACAATGAACTAAAGGAAATCAGGAAAATGACAGATGAACAAAAAGAGAATTTCTATAAAGAGATAGAAATCATTAAAAAAGAATCAAACAGAAATACTGGAAATGAATGATAGTAACTGAGCTAGTAAGAGAAGGATTCAGTGAACTTGAAGATAAGACAATTGAAGTTATTCAGTCTGAGGAAGAGAAAAGAAAAAGAATGAAGAAAAGTGGAAAGAGTCTAAGAGACCTGTGGGGCACCATCAACAGCACCAATATGTACATATGGGGGTCCCAGAAGGAGAATAAAGAGAGAGAGAGGCAGAAGTAATATCCAAAGAAATAATGGCAGAAAATTTACCAAATTTAATAAAAGACATGGAGATATATAGATCTCCAAGGAGTTCAACAAAATCCAAACAGGATAAACTCAAAGTGACTCACATTGAGATACATAATAATTAACCCTTCAAATGCCTAAGACAAAGAATCCTGAAAGCCACAAAAGCAATATACCATGTACAAGACAGCTTCAATAAGATCAAGTGCCAATTTCTGCTAAGAAACCAAGAAGGTAGTGGGATGACATAATTAAAGAGCCAAAAGAAAAAAAAATGACTAACCAAAAATTATATAGCTGGAAAAACTGTCTTTCAAAAATGAGGAAGAGATGATGATATTCCCAAATAAACAAAAACTGAGGGAGTTTGTTACCACTGGACCAGCCCTACAAGAAATGCTAAAGGATGTTCTTCAGGTTCAAAGGAAAGGACACTAAACAATAGCCTGAAGGTGCAAGAAGGCATAAAAATCTCCAGTAAAGGTAATATTATGGGTAAATATAAATGCCAGTACCATGTATTTTCAGTTTGTAACATCACTTTTTACTTCTTACAAGCTCTAAAATATAAATGCATAACAAGTAATGATAAATCTATGAATTTAGACATATAATGTGTAAAGATAAAATGTGTGACAAGACCAAGAAAAATGTGGGGGGATGGAGGGATATAGGAACATAGTTTGTGTATGCTATTGAAGTTAAGGTGGTATCAAATTAAATGAGATTGTTAGAGACTTAGGTTGTTAAATTTTAGCCCCATGGTAATCACAAGGAAAATATCTGAAAAATATACACAGAAGGAAATGAGAATGGATTCTGAAGGGTTCACTACAAAAGATCACTAAATACAAAAGAAGACAGTAATGGAAAAATTGAGGGACAAAAATGGTATGACTTAAAAAACTAAAGAGCAAAATGACAGAAGTCCTGCATTATCAGTAGCTACTTTAAATGTAAATGGGTAAAACTCTCCAGTAAAATGGCAGAGATTAGCAGAATGGATAAACTGAATGACCCAAATATCTGCTGTTTACAGGAGACTCACCTTAAATTCAGAGATAAAAGTAGATTTAAAGTGAAATGATGGGGGGTCGGATGTAGCTCAACTGGTTGGGCGTCCGTCTGCCATATGGAGGGACCCGGGTTCGATCCCCGGGACCTCCCGGTAAAAAAAAAAAAAAAAAAAAAAGTGAAATGATGGGAAAAAAAATCCATAAAAGCAGTAACCCAGAGAGGGCAAGAGTGGTTGGCTTCACTAATATCAGCCAAAATAAGCTTTAAGTAAAAATCTGTTAAAAGGGACAAAGAAGGGCACTATATACTGATAAAAGGGTCAATCCATCAAGAAGATATAACTATAAACACATATTCACATAACAACAGAGCCCCCAAATATATGAAGCAAACACTGATATATTTTAAGGGAGAAATGTATGGTTTTACATTAACAGTAGGAGACTTCAATTCACCACTTTCAGTGGTAGAGAGAACAAATAGTCAGAAGATCAATAAGGAATTAGAGAACTTGAATAATAGTATTAAACTAATAGACCTAACCAATATATAGGATATTTCATCCAACACCAGCAGAATATACAGTCTCCTTTAGGGCACAAGGATCATTCTCTAGGACAGGTACCAAAAAGTCTTAATTTAAAAAGTTTGAAATCATACAAAATATTGTCTTCAACCATAGTAGAATGTAGCTAGAAATCAATAACAGAATGACAACTGGAAAGTTCACAAATATGTGAAAATCAAACGACACATTCTTAAGTGACCAATGGGGTCAAAGAATAAATCACAAGGAAGATTAGGAAATATCTTGAGAGAAATGAAAATGAAAACACAACATACAAAAACTTATGGGATGCAGCAAAGGCAGTGCTCAGATACAAATTTATAGCTGTAAATAATACATTAAAAAGATGAACAATCCCAAATCAGTAATCTAACCATGCACCTGAAGGACTAGAAAAAGGAGCAAACTAAACCCAAAGTGAGCAGAAGGAAGGAAATAATCAAGATTAGAGCTGAGATAAATGAAATAGGAAAGAGAAAAACATTATAGAGAATCAATGAAACCACAAGTTGGTTATTTGAAAAGATCAATAAAATGGACAAACCATTAGCTAGACTAACAAAGAAACAATGAGAGAGGATGCAAATAACAAAACACAGAAATGAAAATGGGGAACATTATTACTGACCTTACAAAGAGGATACTGTGAACAATTGTATGCCCCCAAATCAGATAACCTAGGTGAAATGGACAAGTTCCCACAGGCGCACAGATTAACTAAACTGGCTTGAGAAGACCAATAACAAATAAGGACATTGAATCAGTAATCAAAAACCTCCCAACAAAGAAAAGTCCAGGACCAGTGGCTTCATTGGTGAATTTTACCAAACATTCCAAGAAGAATTAACACAAATTCTTTTCATGCGTGTCCCAAAAATTGAAGAGGAGGGAACACTTCCTAACTCATTCTATGAGGCCAACATCACCCTCAAACCAAAGCCAGATAAAGATATCACAGAAAAGAAATATCCTTATGAATATAAATGTAAAAATATTCACAGAACACCATCAAATCAAATCCAACAGCACGTTAAAAGGATTGTACACCATGACCAAGTGGGATTTATTCCAGGAATGTTTCAACATAAGAAAATCAACCTATATAATATTAATAGAATGAAGGGGAAAAATATGATCATCTCAATTGATGCAGAAAAAGCATTTGATAAAATTCAGCACCCTTTCTTATTAGAAACACTCAGAAAACTATGAACAGAAGGGACCTTCTTCAACATGATAAAAGGCATATATGAAAACCCACAGTTAACCTCATATTCAACAGTGAAAGACAGAAAGTGTTCACCCTAAGATCAGGAATAAGACAAGGATGCCTGTTTCACCACTACTATTCAGCATTGTACTGGAAACTCTAGCCACAGCAGTTAGGCAAGAAAAAGAAATAGAAGGAATCTAAATTGGAAAGGAAGAAGTAAAATTACCCCTATGTGCAGATGACATGATCTTATAAATAGAAAATCTAAACAATATATAAAGAATCCAATAGAGGTAATAAATGAAGTTGGCAGAGTGGTGGGGTGCAAGATCAACACTCAAAATACACCAGCAATGAATAATCTGAGAAGGAAATCAAGAGAACAATTCTATTTACAAAAGCAAATAAAATGAAAAAAAAAAAAATCTAGGAATAAATTTAACCGAGAACTTAAAGGGTTTGTTCATGGGGAGTTAATGCATAATATGTGCAAGGTTTCTGATTGGGGTGATGTAAAAGTTTTGGTAATGCGTGATGGCAATGGTAAAACAACCCTGCAAATGTGATTAATGCCACTGAATTGTATTGGGAGTGGTTGAGATAGGAAATTTTATGTTGTATATATGTTACCACAATTAAGAGAAAGAGAGAGAAACTCTAAGGAGAAAAATGACAATTAAATGGAATATGTGATCTGGGCTGCATCTAATAATGGGGGAGAAAACGCCCAAATGGATATTATTGGACTGCTTGAAAAAAAAAAGGAATGTAGATTATATGCTTTTTAATTATATGCTATTAATTTTCTGGAACATGAAAATTATACTTAATGTGGTTACATAAATGACATATCCTTGTTCTATGGAAATATACATGGAAGTATTAGTGGTAAAGGATCATGATGTTTGCAACCTACCCTCAAATGTTTAGAAAACAGATGATAGACAGATATATATAATGGTATAAGAAACATAACAAAATACTGAGAGTTGGTAAATCTGGGTATCTGGGTTGGGGGTATGTTGGGGTTCTATGTATTGTTCTGTGTTGTTTTTGTAACTTTCTTGTAAGTTTGAACTTATTTCAAAATAAAAATTAAAAAAACAAAAAGACAAGATGGTAAGAAAGCCCTGGCATGACTGGAGACCACAAGCAGTTCATCATTGCCAGAGTCTAGCAGATATGGTGGTGGTGACAGGAGGTGGACAAGGCTGTCACCTCCGGCTTCACAAAGGGAGTTGAGTTTCATGCAGGAGTACTGGGTTCATTCTCTAGGGGGTGAGAAACAGCACAGCCTCTGGAGCCAAACTGAGTCCAACTCAGTTTTTCCCACTTGATAGCTGTGTGACCTTGAACAAGTTAACTTCTTTGTGCCCCAGTTTCCACACTGGTACAATAGGGCTAATATAGTACTATCCCATAAGGTTTCTGAATATTCAACCAGTTAATCTGAGCAAAGTGGTAGCATAGTGCCTGGCACATGATAAATATACCATGTTAGCTATTCTTAGTATCATCATCATCATCATCACCACCACCACCACCACCACCACTGGAAGCAATTGTAGAATTCTGGAAAAATGATAAGATAGGGTTTTTGTGTTGGAAAGGGGGAGCCCTCAGGCATCAGCATGGAGAACAGCTTGGAAGGAATAAGACGAGAGATGAATGAGGACCTGAACTACGATGACGGTCTGGGCACCATGAGGGAAATAAGGAGGAGCATAAGCACCATCAGATACTTTTCATATTTTCCAAGAGTGGGTAAGATGGCACATGCAAAGCTACCTAAAATATAAGACCTTAGAGGTGTATTCCAATACCACAGAAATCCCAAATGAAAGAGGCTGCAATCAGTCTGGTTTCTTGGAAGGCTTCTTGAAGGAGGCTGGATTTAAGCTGACAGGAAGGTTGGTTTGGATTTGGAAGGGTGGGGGTGGGGAGTGGAGAAGCCAAAGCATCACAGGCAATAACATCAGTTCTCACCAAAAGCAGATTCCTCCTCCAACTCTACCGGTTCGTTTCCATGGTGAGAGTGAGGAAACAGATATTGGGAGAGGAGAGGTAAGGGCATTGAGGCCATGATGCTAGGAGAAAGAGCAGGTTCTAAAACAAAACACTCCTGGATGTTGATGGCATCAGGCTTTTGTTCTGACCAGGCGAGGCCATCTCCCACTCAGCAGCCACCAGATCTAACGAGGTTAATTAGAGGTAGATTGTGTGAATGACAGCACACAAATGAAAACAGCTCTACTAAAACGAAAAGGGCGACGAGGAAATGCTGTCTTGGGTATCCTGCTGCCCTGAAAAATGGCTCTTCTTCAGTGTGAATCAAATCATCATATGCAGATTAGGAGAAGCCGGGGCTGTGACCTTGCAGGGCTGGATATTGTACATCTTGTCTGCAGGGATCTATCCGCATGAGACGCGGGATCTGGGGGCTTTTGTCTTCAAAGCTTGACAATCTTACACATAAATATTCATTCCATTACTCCTGATTTTGCATTTGAATCACAAAAAGAATCAATGCCCAAGTGCCACTCAGGGCTTCTAGGCCCCCAAGAGAAAAGGGGGGAAGGGTGAGGGCACAAGGAGACTTTTGACATGTGCTACTAATTATGAGGTGATGGTAGGACACACTTTTTCACCTACCCAGCACCCTCCCATTATGATTGTTATTGTCAGTACCTTCTATTTTAATGGTGCATTTTTTCTTATTATTGACTTTTATTTATTTTTTGATGCACAGTTCTATTAAATTTAACCCATGTATAGAAACTTATAACTACCACTGCAATCAGGATACAGAAGAGTTCTGTCATGCCAGAAAACTCCCCTGTCCTACTCCTTTACAGTCACAGTCCCCCCTTACCCTCTGGCAATCACTGATCTGTCCTCTATCCCCATAGTTTTGTCTTTTCCAGAATGTCATTTAATTGGAATCATAGAGTATATAACCTTTTGAAACTGTCTTTTCTCGCTTAGTGCGATGCCTTTGAGGTTCATCCATGCTTTTGCATGTATCTGTAGTCCGTTCCTTTTTATTGCTAATTAATATTCCATTGCACACATGTGCCCATTTGCTAATCCATTTACTCACTCCAAGGACATTTGGGTTTCATTTTTTTTTGGTGATTATGTATAGAGCTGCTATAATATTTGTCTACAGGTTTTTGTGTGTGAGCGTAAGTTTTCATTCTTCTAAGGTAAATATCCAGGAGTGGGATTACTGGGTCATATGCCCCTCCCAGCCCTCTGCAAAGTCTTTTTACAGCTCTTCTTTCTTTTGATCTTCCCAATTTTCCTATGAACTGTAAAGTAAGTACAGCAGCTATTATTATCTTCACTAACCCAGAGGCATTTCACCTGTGACTCAGTTTTCCCATAATAATGTCTTACAGCTTGTAGCATTTTGGCATTATTTATGAATTCCAAAAATAGACGTTGGATTATGTTTGTAAACTGCTCTATTCCTCTGGGCATGATTAAACTGTGATTAGGGCTTTGATTGGGCCACATCAGTAGGGTGTTGAGTCCCCACCCCTTGGTGGGTGAGGAATCACAGATAAAAGACATGGGAAAGGACAGAGTTGGAGTTCTGATGCTGAGTTTTTGAGATGATGGAGCCCCAGGAAGTAAGCACACAGAGGAGCCTGGTCTTGAGGAAGGAGAGAAGGCTCCAGGAAAAGAGATGAGCTGTTCCCCTGATAGACTACAGCTGGTCTTGTGGAGAGACCAAGCAGCTGAGCCCGGAGAGGATTAAGCCCTGGGGAGAGAGACAAAGCTAAAGAGCCTGACCATGGAGCCTTAAGAGGAAGAGGAAGGCTGAACATCGGCAGCCATCTTGCTCCAACACGTGGCAACAGACTTTGGTGAGGGAAGTAGTAACTTACGGTTAATGGCCTGGTAACTGTAAGCTTCTATCCCAAATAAATACCCTTTATAAAAGCCAACAGATTTCTGGTATTTTGCACCAGCACCTCTTGGCTGACTAATACACAGCCCAACAGGATGAAGTGGATACGTGTGTGAGAAGTACTCAGAGCAATGTCTAAAGAGGGGAGGAGGAGGCTGGAGGAGGCAGGCCTCCTCCTCTCCCATCAGGATCCCTTACTGCACCTAAACGGGAAAAGAAAGTAAGATAACATGAAGAGAAGACTTTCTGAGGGTATGGCCTCCTTCACTATTCCTGAGCCCATAAATGCTTGGCAGATAGGAAAAGGAGGTGATTGGTGCTTACACTGAAAGGACAACGTAATGATAAAACAGTAATTATGCACAGGAGTTATGGGCTCAAAAGAAAAGATCTATGTTCAAATCTGGCTTCTACCACTTACTAACTGTGTGGCAATAAAAAGTCACTTCATTTTGAAACTGAATTTCAATGATGTTCAAAAAGGAGAAATAAAGTGTAGCATCCCCTCACAAATTCCAAAACATTGAGTCAGGACCCTACCAGGTGACAAGCTGACTGTGTATATAGCAATGGGTTAGGAAGGCAGGCTCTTCACCCTCAGGAAAGCTAGAATCTGGGAGAGGGATGGGAGAAAAAAATTTCTTTTTTACACTTCATTATAAATTATTCATTGGAGAGAATATTGTTCAAATTCACTCAAAGTGGGTGACTGAATTGTGATAACAAAGAGGTTAGAGAATGTAGTTAGAAGATACAAATATATAATAAAAGTACTAAAATTAACCCAGTTCTCTTCCTAGGCTCCTGGAGAACCTGATGCCATTTTGTTGCTGCCAGAAAGTGAGTTAACTTCTAGTAAGCACTGAACACATTAGTCATTTCTGTTCTTTTCCTTCCTCTTATTAACATAATTAGAGCCATGGTTGCCCACAGTGGCAAACACTTAAGTTTGCTTGTGAAGAAACATGTACTTGAATGTGAGGAAGCTGGTAAGTTTGTCCCTCCACGGCCGCACGCCAGCATTCCAGAGTATGTCTTCACTGTTCTGCCTAGGCACTGGACTGCTGTGCAAGGAGCACTTGGTCTTTCTGAACTTGATGTGGAGCTGGGCTCTTAGGTGGTACCTTGAGGGCTAGAGGTGATGGAGGGACTAGAACTCACTCTCCTCCTGTCACCACCTTCCTGCTGTGGCCAAAACAAGAGCGTGCAGAAAATACAATACTGGTTCTTCAGAATTCTGGAATTTAATTAATTATCAGCTCTCCTTACAATGAAGATCTTAAAATAGTAAAGAAGTAATTTATTCTTAATTTTATAAAATGTGAATATATAAGCCTTAATAAAGATTTCCTAAAATATTTCCTAAATTCAGAAAATGGCATTATACTGCATATTTTCTAGCTGAGGTTTAGTCCCTGAGCTGGTAGGGCCAAGGAAATGGGTTCATTACTGTAGTTACTTTTCTGTGCCATAACCTGTACCCTGAAATCTTAGATGTTTGGCAAAGTCTTGTGTCTGGTCATCAAACATCATCAACATACATTTAAATGTGCATAACCCATGTATAAGCCACTGAGGTCAGGAAATAAGGATCCATGAAGCTACAGATACAATTCCTACCATACAGTTTAGTTGGGAATAATAATGATAATAAAAGTAACGACAGCAGCAACTAGCACTTCTATACCACTTACAATGTGCACACAATTTACATATAGTAAGCCATTTAATCTTTCCATCAACCCTATGGGATGGGTACTACTATCCCCATTTAACAGACAAGTAACCAGATGCACAAAGAGGTTAGTAATTTGGCTAAGGCCATGCAGCTAGAAACTAGAGGAGCCAGGGTCCTCACTGTTAACCATAAAATACATCACAAAGTTTTTGCTCATGGAAAAGATGCTCAGCAAACCCATATAGAATAAAAAGATCCAATAACTAAATGAGTATGTCGAGTTCCAGATGGGAGATAAGGAAAGTAACAGCTATGGGAGTTTAGAGGGAGTGGAAATCATGCTGAGAGGGTGGAATTGAGGAAGCTACATAGAGGAGGCAGAGATGGAGCTGCTGAGATTTACATGGGCAAGAAAGTGTAGGGAGGGCAAGAGGGATGGCATGAGCCAAGATGCCCAGGGACACGAGCACAATGTTTTCACTGAAGTTGGAAGGAATGTGTGTACACGTCAACACAGAACACTAAGTTATAGACGGTGATGGAAGCCACACTGTAGAGCACACTGAAGGATCGGGCCAGGGAAGGATGTGGTGTGCCTCACCACAGTGCTTGGGCATAATTATTCAGCTAAAGCAATATGGCTTGAAGAGCAAGAGAGGCTGGAAATGGGAGATTTACCAGAAAACCACTAAACACCTGGACTATTTTCAGGAAGAAAATAATGGGAGGAATAAATGAAATAAACATCAAAAAGAGAAGTCTTGAAAGAATTCAAGTTTGCCTATATATTCAAAAGAATGAAGGAGAGAAGATGACAGAGTCAACCTCATCCCTGTCACATCGTCTTGTCACCCACTCCCCCAGTAGCCACAGTGGCCTCCCTGTCATTCCTAGAACACACCAGGCAAGCTCCTGCCTTAGAGTTCTCTTCTCTCTGCCCAGAAAGCCTCAGGTATCTCCCTCACTATCTTCAGGTAGACTCAATGGTCTTTTCATGGAGGGCTTCCTTCACCATCCAATTTAAAATAGCAACCCTCCTGCCCAACACTTGTTATCCCTTATCTCCGCTTTATTTTTCTCCATAGCACTTAATATCTCCTAATATTGTATATAATTGATTTGTAATTTAATTTCTGCCCTCCCTCCTTGGGAATGTAAGTGATACAATGGACAAGAATTTTTCTGTTTTGATCATTGTTGTATCTCCTGTAACTAGAATGGTACCTGGCACTTAGTAGGCTCTTAACATAAGTGAATGAATGACCAAATGAGGTTACATTTATTATGTAAAAAGTCATTCAAAATGCACTCCTTACTGGCTGATGCATACCCACACAACACGGAGTTGAGCATTATTACTCCTTAGGCATAGCCTTATTCTGGCATCCCTGGGGAATAAAGAGTTAACTTGCCCTTGTGCCAGCTGAGGACATCTTTCACTGAACCTTCTCCATTTTTCCTTAAAAATATATCAGATCTGAGATCCCATAAGAGCTTGTCAAATTTAGGACTTGACAATGCATATGAATATTTCTTTGGCACCAAAATATGACAGAGTTGGAGATAATTATGACAGCAGGAGACGAAGTGAAACAGAGGCATGCAGACAAAGCCACTTGCGTTTTATCCTTAAGTCATCCTGTGCGTGACTAGTGTCTCCTGGGTGGCCTTGGTTGTGCTCCCTCAACCTACTCTCAGCCAGACCGACCTGGAGAGTGCAGGGAACTATGCCAGATATTTTATAAAAGCTGTGAGTGCTAGCAAAGAGAAATGGTCTCTAAAGAAGTAAAAAATGCAGGTGCATTCACCATGGAAACTGGACTTCCAGAGCTGCACTAGAAGCCTCAGCAGCTCATACACATTTGGAGGGAGAATACTGGAGGTTACTGCCCAGATTTCCATATGCAAGATGCCCCGGTGGAATTTAGGGTGCTCCAGCGTTAGCATGATGACGTGGCGTTCCTAACGCAGTGGAAACATCTTCAGAGCTACTAAGCTGGGATGGGGGGTGGGGGTAGGACAGCCAAGACGTCTGAGCCAGGTAGGGACTGGGGAAAGTGAGGATCCAGGGAGATGCGAGCCAGGGAGACAGGCACATCTCTGTTTCCTGGCAATCGATCAAATCAGTCAATTCCAAACTGAGAAATGGAAATGCCAGCATGTGCACACACTGTCACGTGGCGACCCATTTACAGCACTGCAGAACTTCTTGCTTTGGTCAATAAAGTCAGCCATACACGGGGGACATTCCAGTTTACAGAATGTCAGCAGTGGGAGGGAACCTTTGTGGTCCCGCCCCGCGTACTGCTTCCCCTTCGGGGAGTCACAACGGACCTTCACAGAAGAGGGCTGACAAGTCCTTTGGCCAAGACACTGATTTAACCTTGACAAGGCATTTTCCCTAACTTATTTTTCCATGGATTTTATGTTTATTAAGAAAATCCATTATGACTCTCAGAGCGCTCGTGCCTGTGAAAATTGAATTTGAGAAATGCTGATTGAGTGACTTGTTCAGTGTACAGTGGAGGAAACAGAGGTCTGGGGCAATTTATTACCTACCCAAGACCGGGCATCGATACCTTCTCCCTGTCCTCTCCCTCCCCTCCTTCATCACGTCATCACACACATATATTGAGTGTCTACTCTGTACCAGGCACAGTCTCTAGCGTCAGTGGCAGGCTGAGGCACACACTTCCATGCCCCAGTCCTTCAAGGCTAACACAGGAAAGTGCCTAAGACATCCCCAATGATCTGCAATTACAATGTTAACATTATCGCAACGTGGCTGTTACAAATGCAAAATATCAATAACCTTATTGGCAGAGGAATGGGATTTAATTTTTCCAGTTGACTGAGGGTTAAGCCAAAACTCCCTTTACTTCCACCCTTTTGTTGAAAATCATTCTAAACTACATTAATTCATATCTCACTTTTGGGTTAGCATTTATTCAAACACATTCAGTGCCCTGTATGCATGCATCATGATAGGGATGTAGATGCTATGTGGGAATTTAGATACAAAAGCTCATAGATGGCTTAAGAGAGTATGTTTACACAAATAATGAACCCTAATGTAAATTATGGACTATAATTAATAGTGTAATTATAATAATAGTATTTCATCAATTGTAACAAATGTACCACACTAATGCAAGGTGTTAATAATGGGGGTTGGGTAAAACGGGAACTCTATTTTCTGCTTGATATTTATGTAAACCTATAACTTCTCTAATAAAATATAATAAAAAATAAAAATAGATTGTATTTAATAGGTACTTATTTCAGAAAAATTCTAGACACCATTTCTACTTATAATGATTCTTTTCTAGAGGCTTGTCTTGTTTTCATGTATCCTTTTACTAGAAAAAGAGGAAAGCGGAACTGGCATGGTTACTTCATGGTTGGGACCTTTTGTTAAATGGGTGTTAGGAAAAAGAAAGTACTCGGTGAACACTTGGGCTGACTGAGAAGCTGAGGTTTCACTACTCAGAGGACGGTGCAGGCTGAACACATTCACACATGGAGGGGCCCACTGTGGTGTTCTCACATCGGGATGAAGAGTAAATATCTTGCCAAATAAGTCCTGAAATTATAATTTAAGATATGGCAAGCCACAAAAGTAGTCCAGTTCTCCATTTATTCAGTTCTCTTCTTAAATACCTGTCTGGTTCGGATGGTTTGATAGAAGCAGAAGCCACGAGTTGAGCAAATTCTACCTGGGACTATAAGTGCCAAGTGTTTATAATTTACATTGCCCTCTCTTCCTTCTCCCCCATCCATCAATTAACAAAACTATCTCCCACTGTTTCTTAAATTCAAACGGCTAATAAAGATAGGACAGTATTGGCTTATACTATGGACACAATACAAATTCTCTATCTTCTCATTCATCCATTCACTGGCTAAATGATTAATTCATTCATTCTCCAACCAATATTTGAGCACCTATATGTGCCAGGCTCTGTTACAGTTAACTGTGGATACATTAGTGAATACAACAGAAAAAAAATTTTGTTTCCTTATTGAGGTTACAGTTTATTAGGGAGAGACACACATGATGTATGTATCAAATATTAATATGTCATGTCATATAACACAATTTCCATTAATGTAAAAAAGATAGAAGAATAGATAGTGAAGAAAAAGCTTGTTTCAGAACCTCTTCTGGATTTTAGATCAGATGTTCACCTAGTGGCCCACCTACAGGATAGCCTGGGCTCACATTGCCTTTTAGGGACACAATGTCACCATTCCCAGGAAATTCTTTTAACACCTGGAACACTTTCCTCATTGAATCTGGACCTATTGGCTTCATCTGACGTGAATTTTCAGAGGAACAACTTTTAATTTTCCACCTAATATGACACCCAAAGTGTGTTTCACCCCAGACTTAGAGAAGAGACTTTTTCTAGAATAGGCAAATGGGCTTAAGGAATCGGATTACAACAGGATGGCTTGCCTATGAATTGCAACATTATTTGGGAATATAATCTAGATGAGTCCATTTCACACTTACACTTTTTAAGTCCTTGTCTAAATGGAGATAATCAGAGGGAAACATGCTCACTTACAGGGATATTTTCTCAGCTGCTTTTCAGGAAGTTACTTAAAAGCTGCCTTGTGGAGTGCCATGATGATTCTATGGAGAGACCAGGGCAGTGGATTCTTTCAGTGGTTCCGAGTGCATGTATCACATTCCCTTTGTCAACAGGTTACAGAAAAGTCAGCCTACTTTAAAATTTTTCATGAAATTCCATATTGGAAGGCAATTAACTGAAAGGAAAAATTCTCTAGCACACGCCAAAGTAAGCTATCAAGAAAGCAATTTCTCTTTATCGCTATGGAAGGTGGAACATTTGGTGAGAGGGTAGATGTGATCACCTTTTTTGGGAGTGTGGGGTCACATAAACAGGGCAGGGTCTTATTTTCTTTAACAATTTAGATGATAGGATGGAAAAGTTGCTCTTCAAATCTGCTGATGACACCAGATTGAATTGGATGGCTGGCCACTTGGGAAATAGAATTAAACATCAAAACAATATGTCTGGCATGGTGAAAGGGACTATTAAAAGAACGAATTCAATTAGGAAGTATACAAAATAACTATCAGAGGATATAAAACCATTGCAATATGGCAAGAATTGCCTTTGTCAAAAGCATGGTTTAACAAAGATATTGGAACCCTACTGGACCACAAGATGTGAGAATCAGCAATGCCGTGCTGCTGTTTCGGTAAGGAGACTATAATGGGAAGCTAAAAGGCAATGTGACACGTGGGATGGATGTGGTAAGGCCCCATTATGCAGCAGTAGGAGGGCTTTATGACCACAGTGTACTATCTTCTAGAACTCACAAATGAAATATTGTGAAGGCTCAGAAAATGGATAAAGGTGAGGGGAGCAATTCCTGTGGTGAAAGGTTAAAAGGGTTCATTTAAGCTTGCAAAGGAGAACCCAAGGAAATTCCTCTGCCATTGTACACCCTACATTCTCAGTACTGTTGACGTGCTTGTATCTCTCACTGGACTATGAGACTGGGACTGCTTCAGCCAGTCTCCAACCACCCCACCATAGGGTTTCTGTGCAATTTTGGGACATACATATCCTAAAACTTACCTGCTGTCTATCTGAATGATGCCCTGTATTTTATTTGCAATATCTGTCAATCCTACCCATAGGCTAACGAATGACAGTCCAATAATTAACTGTTGAATTAATTGCTACTATGTGCTAGGTATTATGCTAAGCACAGAGAATATAATAACTTAAGTAAAAAGCCAGACAGATGATACAACAGAGACTTTAGTGAATCCAAAGAACTGAGGGGAGGGGCAGGATTCTGGTAGAAGGCAGAATCTAGGTCGCACAAAGGGCTTACAAAAGGTAGGAGGGATTTCTGGATAGACTTCAGGGATGAAGCAGCACAGATATTGGTCCTTATTTCAGGGCACCGGCCTTCACCAGGCGCAGGGTAGCAGCTGCTAAGGACTCCCGAGACAGACTGTGTGGTTGCACATGGAGCTCAATGAAGCTCAATGCTGACAAAGGGCTTACAGGTAAAGTGTTTGCACAGAGCTGCTCTCATCTGCCTATCCCCTGTGCCAGTAAGTGGTGTATAATAGATATTTAGGATCCACCTGCTGAATGAATAAATGATAGACTAGAATAGATGGTGAGACTGAAGAGCAATGGAACTGATTTCCATCCCTTACTTAGAGACTCATTTCATTATAGTTACATCATGCAGAAACTCAGGATAAGGCACATCAATAGGTGTAACATGTTAAGCGTGAACTGGCCAGTAGAGACCCCAAGTGGTACTGAGGATGCGAAAAAGATCCCTGAGAGAGAGGAGCTTCTGTGATTGTCTGTCAGGCTCTTCCAAACCCACACCCAACTTCACATTCTGTGAATTTCCCAAATGGCAAGTTGTCAGTATTTACTTCATTAGTGGACAGATTATAATAGACAGAATAGAAATTATGTGTGACAATAGGAATATAACTTCTATTGCAAAATTAAATAGTCAAAATGGGTATTAATAAAAAAAAATAAAATAAAAAAAAAAGGAATGTTATAAATTCTCTGGCTTCATCAGTAATTTACAGTGAAGCCAAGGCTCTTCCCTAAGTTCCAAGAAAGCTTGAGGTGGGAGAAACTTGGTTCACTTTTCCTGAGAGTTGGAAAGGACAGGCAATTCTTTGGCAAGACAGACTATGTGTCCAAGGAAGACCTTGTGAGATTCCCGGTTTTGTAACATGTCCAGTCCCACCAGAGACAGATTATTGGGGTAGGGCTCAGTAGTCAAATGGAATCCTATTTGAAGTTATTGTTTTGTATCACAGTAATGGGCCACAGATACAGATTCAGGAAACATTCACTGAGCTCTCACGAGGCACCTAGGGTGCTTCTGGGTGCTTCCCCCCAAAAGACCCATGAGGATGGCTGCAAAGGGGCACCAGGCACCTCTTGCCCATGGCGGATGTGCCTTTTCAGGGAGTCTAAGCACTGCAAAGTGACTCCCCTGCTCTCCCTTCCCCCCTTTCCAGTCCTGACACATTACCTGCCTTCCACTACATTCACACCCACCCATCCCATATTTCACTGAAACAGGCAAATGCTGGAGGAGGGGAGGGTGAAGGGGGGACAGTGCCTTGGGATCTGGGGTTGCTAGGAGCACTTGGTCTGTGGCTCTTGAGGCACGTGCTAATCTACTGGAAGCAGCATGGGCTGTGTGGGATGAGTTTCGTGACACAGCTGGGTCTGCCATAGGATCCAAGCATGAACATATATTGAGTGTTTAGTGCATGTGAAGCGCTGTTCTCAGCACTTTACAGGTATCACCTCATTTAATCAGCACAACTGCTACAAGGTAGGTGACATTTTTATCCCCACTGTATAAATTAGGAAACTGAGGCACAGAGAGGCTTAGCAATTCAGCCAGGTCACATAGTGTCTTAGTGGCTGAGTCTTAGTTTTCTCTTTTGTAAAGTGGACAAAAAAACCCTACCTGAAAGGCCTGGGGGAGAAGCAAATGAGACAAGAACGTCCATTATCTAACCCAGGGCATGCAAGTGAATCGTCACTATGACCGAGGCCCTCCCTGAGATTGGAATTATTGATGTGGTTTATATAGTGATTACCATGGATGAGGGCCATGGTTGTTAACATTGCAAAAGAACATGTAATACAGAAGTTCATTTAATTTTGGCTTTGGAATGCAATTTTTAATAGGCAGGCTCCAACCTATGAACATGTTGTCTGCCATAGTTCACTTATAAATCAGCTGTTCAGAAACAGAAATACATTCCCATAGAGAAACAACATTGCAAATGGCTAGCTCATTAACAGCAATTTAATATACAAGACAGCACATCTTTAGTGTTAATATTAGTGGCCTGTGTTCTGGGGACATTCATTCATTTAACTAACTTCTATGATGTACCAGGTACTGTCCCAGGTGCTGAAGAGACAGAGCTATTGGAGTTACTGTCTGTTGCCTCTAGGAACTTACAGTCCAGTGAAGGAAATAGGTATTCAGTGATTCTGGTGGAAGATGATCCAAGCTGCTGTAGGAAGAAAGGGGTGGGGAATCTGGGGATATGGTGGTGGTGTTGGGGTAATGAAGTACAGGAGAGGTACAGCTATTGTACTTCACTGTCCACACCCATGTCCTGCTTCCTGCATGGCCATGGTGCTCTCCTAAGCTCCCCATCAGGGTATCCAAACCTGACAGTCCATATTTTCCTATACTTGGTGGGACTTATCCTGGAACATGTGTGATTCCATAACAACTTCCAACCGAAAAGTGAAGTTATGTCATGAAGACTCTATTCAGGAGGAGCTAGGAAACTGCCCCACTTCTCAATGCCAAATTCCTCCTACTTCTACTCCATGTCGCTGAGAACACAACTGCTCAGCAGAAATGCCCCTCACTGCTGTGCGGACAGTCAGGCTGGCTCGTACTCTGACATTGGAGAGGACCAGGTTGACAGTTACATAATTCAGTTAAAAGCCTATTTTTGATGACTGGGGGTTGAGAGGCAAGACTGTAATTCCAATTCAAGAGGAGATTCTGAAGTGCTAGGGCAAGGTAACAAGGTGAGACAGTCAAGAAAGAACTACATTCCCACAACTGTGATTAATGGGGAAAGAAATTAACTTTCTCGGCAGATAGTAGTCCGGATGAATGCACGAATGGTACAGGCCAATTTCAGATTAATCTCATGATGTGAGATATGCGTGTCCATTTATTTCTTCCTGTGTGTGTGTTGACCGTTTTTGTGCACTTTGCTTGGTGGATCATGCTAACACTAGACCATAGGTTTTCTAAGCATGACCCCATGCTTGCACATCATGTTCTATGAGATGCATATATGGCTGTCAGACCAGAGGGATGTTTAAGGGATCAAACTATTCTGTCCACACTGCTTGAACATGGAATCACATCTGACCTGGTGGTGACCTTCTAGGGCACGGCTGAGTTGCACCAGGGTAACCCTGTCTGGTGCTGAGAACCCGCATTGACTTTGACTCTGCCTTCATCTCCCCTTGAAGCCTTCTCACCCTTTTACATCAGAGTTAAAGCAACTCCGCTGGCAGCAGCCTCTTCTCATTAGCAATCTGGAATCACTGCTGTGCTGAAGGCTGCATTGTTCTTCAGTGCTTGAATATCAATTTGCATAATGAAGCAGGTGAGAGTGCCTCTTGCCCGTTCAGGCGGTCCTGATTGGCAGAGAGAAAGGGATGTGTACGTAATTGGCCGCAATTAATTTGACGCACTTTTATAAGGATAAAAAGAAAAAGCAGAAAATTGCTTCGTGCTCGGAGTCAAAGACACATCTGCACACTCTGTGGTGTGTTTGCGGCGAGGGGTAGCTGTGTTGTGTAGAGGTATGCATGTTCAAGTGTATTTATTTTTTCCTGAGAGTAAAAGTAGGCTCCCTCCCCAGAGGTGCTTCTGCTCAGGCGGCCCTCTGCTGCAGCGCCCGTCCTAATGCAAAGCTGTTAGCCATCTTGAGCATTTTGTATTGGAGGCCACTAGGAAACATCATTAGGAACCACGGCATTCCTCTTTCAGTACCAGGATGGCACCCAGCTCGACTCCTCTTTTGTACTCAATCCAAAAAAGGCTGGGTCCCAGCTGTCTCAGGGACTGTTGGCAATCAGTACTTGCAAGAAACTTAACCGGCTTATACTTAACTCAGAACATACTGTGGTGCTAGTGCTAAGCTGGGACATGTGTGAGAGAGTTTCAGAGAATTAAACGTTTAAGAAATTTAATATCAAGGTGGGTTATAGCCTTATGCTACTCACAGTCTCTTTGCCTTAAGTACTTTGTTGACAGTAAATTCTGTTCTTGCTTCCTTTCCCTTCTAAGATGAGGATGAAGGGAGATGCTGGGGTACATTTCCTTCTCTAGTCCCCTTTCTTCTCTTATTCTTTCTTTTACCCTTTAAAGGGAGAGTGAGATCTTTTTCTTTTTACCTGGATGAAGTAGGTTTATCAGTTACTGTCTAGATGAGAGAACACATAGCACCTTGCAACACTTATTTTCTCTTTGATTCATCCATCCAGTCAATCCTCATTAAATAAGTACTTATTACATGTCAGGCCTTGTGCAAGGGGCTGTGGGTACAAAAATGAAGACAGAGATCTTGCTGGAGACACTCCTAGGTTAGGGTGAACAAAAGTCTCTTCAAGGTTGCTGTGCACTCACAGAGGTGTAGAGAAAGTGGTCTCTGGCCTGAGACCCATAATCATAACGATCTGAGAAGCCAGACCACAGAGGACCTCTATGGTAGGGGGCTTTACTGGATTTTGCTGCTTCAGGCCAATGCCTCTAGAAGCACATACCTCCTTCCTGTGTCCACACAAAGACCAGGCTACAGCAATGAAGTGTAATGGGGACAGATGTAGGTTTTGGTGTCAGCCCTCTCTGGATCAAATCTTATTATTTCCTAGTTGTGTGACTTCGGTCAATTCACCTAAACCTTATATGAGCTTCCTCACTTGTAAAATGATGCTAATGATACCCACCTCACAGGGTGGGCGTGAGGATTGAAAGTCATAATATATGTGAAGTGCTTAAGTATGGACCTGGCATATAGTATATATTCAATGTAGTTCAACAAGTGCTAAATAATAAGGGCAAAGAAAAATGGGGAGATTTGGCTCCTGGAATCCCAGTGGCTATCATCTAGCCAACTCTTACAGATCATGTAATCTAGTTGTTTTCCTCCCACTCTGGGCTGGGGTGAGAGTAGGTGGTGCAGGCAAAGGACAAGCCACTAAAGGCAGGAAAGCACTCACCTAGCAGGCACTGCTGTGACCTGGCATTGGTGTTCACTAGGCACAGTGGATGTTCAAAGCTGGCTTTCCTTATCAGATAAGTTGATGGGTTCCCCAGAGATTTGCACAGTGAGAACAGGGGTCTGCAATCCCCTCCATGCAGGTAGTCACGTATGTCACTCCCCTAAGCCTCTCCATTGGATGGTACCCTCCTGCCTCTCTCTGTTGAAGTGTCTCGTCCCTGGCAGGAAGCCCTTCTGGCAGACACCTTTCCCTTTGCAAACATTCTACCCCAAGCTGACTCCTTCCCTCCCACATGGCCCAATGTGGTCCTCGGGAATGGCCAGCTCTTCCCTGCCTTGGGGGAAGAGCTGCCAATTCCCTAGGGCCACCAGCTCTCTTTGTACTGCCCCACCAGGCAGCTGGCTCTAGCCAAGACCTATCACCCTTGGTCTTCTGGGGTATGGGTCAAATGCCAGCCCCTTCCTCACTCTAACTGCAGGGGGAGAATAGCAAGCTCTCTGAAAGGTCCTCTCAAAGCCCCTCCAGTAGGTTTGAGGGGGTTGGGAGAAAAAGAGGGGATGCCGCAGCCCCCCACTCCTCCACTAACTTCCCCCAAAGTCATTTTCTCTTGCAACCCTTTTGATACCTTCAGTTTTCTGGCTAATTCCTTGGCAGGTCCTGCCACAGGCAAGAGCTTTCACCACCTGTAATTTTCTTTCCAGTCAGCCGGACAGAATTTAGTTTAAAAGGGTTCCCCACATGACTGACAGTAACGCTCTGCCTTACTCCCTCGCATCCCCAGAGCCACTGATCCCCTATTGCCCACCAGAAAGAACTGCTCTTACAGACTAACCATTCGCTTTTTAATGTAAGGACCTGAGACCTGAGCTTCCTCCTCCTGACTCTTCTTGCTAGAAGAACAGCCTGACAATCCAAGCTGCTCCCATCTTGAGGGGGCTGGCTGGCCTGCTTCCTTTCTCTCTTTCCACTCTGGCGGCTGCCAGGATCATACTGGCCTGGAGCCAATGCTTTGCCCCTCAAATCAAACCCCAAATAGGACTGGATTAAAATGCCAGAGGAAACACCTGACACGATAGTGTTTACAGAGCATAAGCCCTCTTTAAATGGCTCCCTGTGACCCATTCCAGAAAGGAAAACTTGACATTAAATTATAAACTAAATGATTGGAGCTTCCCCAGCCTCAGGCACTCTCCAGTCACACTGGCCCTAGCACATGCCTAGTTTCATAGAATGATCTCAGAATTCTAACAGGCTGCTTGTAGTTCTCTGGGACCTCATCCATTCTTATCATCATTACAGTTGGGGGCATCAGAAGAGCAAGAAAGTCTAACTGTCCACAAAAGCCTAGAGCCATCCTGGGCCACCATTTTCACTGTGAATATAAATCCGACATCACTAAAACCTGAGTCATTCTAGGCCTGATGCCTTTGGTCACATATAAATTTTCATGGCTGCATTAATTTATCTCAAAGGACTCAAACTTAGCTGCCCAGAAGTGAAACACTAATTCTTAATAAATCCTCAACCCAGAAGCCAAGATTTAGTGAGCATATACAAAAGTTGAGCCCCCTTGTACTAAAATGCTTATTTATAATTTTTGTTTTACATCAGAGAGAAAAGGCTGTGGACAACTCTCTTATTTTCCTTTGAAGAAAATAAACTTCAGAATGAAGAAACTGCCTTGGACCATCATCTCTTAGAACCAGGGCCTCAGCTGTAAGTAGATTCCAGATTCAGTGGGACAGTCCAGAGCCACTTACTCATCCACAGCTGGGAGAGGGGGCCTGACAGAGAAAGGCCCCATCTGGAAGCCACACAGATAAATCCAATTATCCAACCAGTTCAAAGAAGGACCTACAAGGTTCTTTTACTACCCAAGGAATAAGTACAGTATCCCATGCTATGAGTTTTGATTTCTGATAAATAGCTTGCTGCCTATTGCCAGCTTTCATTTTGGGCCCAGTCCAATTCAATTCAGGTGCGGAAGTTGTGAATTCATACTCACCTTAATTTGCCTAGTTTTTTTTTTTTCTCTTACAAATTTATGGCTACAGGAAGCCACTGGTCCTCTTAATGTCTTGCATAGGGACATACCACTAAGAGAAGGAAGACAGAGAAGAACTTTCCCAAGGTTGTTCAGATGCTATTTTTTCTCTTTTCTTTCCTTCCTTCTTCTTCTCTCCCTCCCTCTTCTTTTTGGCACAAAGATGGTTCAACTAATGTCAGCAGAATGAGACAAATTTGCTTATTTTTCCAGTTAAGGAAGACAAACTGCTTGAGATACACTTTATGAAATTCATGTTCTATACACTTGGGGAAACTTGTTTTCTCTATGTAGCTTTTTAAGTGACAAGTTACTAATTATGCATTTATCTTAATGTAATTTTGGAAAGATCATATATGTGTATGTGTGTCCATATAAATATAGATATACACACACACACATACATACACACACATGTGGGTGTTGCTCCTGTCTAATAAGGGAAATATAGTCATTTACAAAAACAGAAAGGACACCTGTTTGCCCTAGATGTGAAAAGAATCACCTGTGTCTGATGCTCAACTCAAGTTCCTTTTAATTCTGGGATTTGAACAACGCAGCATAAACCAGAATACGGGAGGGATGCACTAATAATATTTTACTCCACAAGAAGAATTGTCAAAATGGAACCTCTTCCCAAAACATGACCTCAATCCCCTTTGATAATGATATTACTCCTAAGAGGTCTAGTATAAAGTTGCGTGGGAAGCGTACAAACAAATGATATACTACATGTGTGAGAAACTAATGTCAATCAGGCTCAAAGACAGAGCAATGCTGTTTAGACTTTTATCGTCTCTCTAAAATGAATCAACACAGAGAAGACTCCCTTTATACGTAAAACCTGTCTCTCGGCACATTGTCAGTGGGAGGTACCAGTTCTCCTAGGTAATGGTGGTTGAGAAGACGAAGGGGATCTGATCCTGCCGTAAGAAATGTCCACTTTGGAAGGATGGGGCAGGCTAACCAACAAAGGAGACTGAGACGAAGGGGAGAAACACTCAAGTCTAAAGGGCACAACAAGCTCAGAGTATAGGTTATAAGAGGAAGCATCACGGCACTTTGTTAGCTTCCTGTGGTTGCCGTAACGAATTACCACAAATATAGTAGTTAAAAACAATGGGAATTTATTCTCATATCATTCCACAGGCCAGAAGTCTGAAGTCAAGGTGTCATCACTCCCTCTGACGGCTCTAGAGGACAAACTATTCTTTGCCTCTTCCTGCTCCTGTTAGCTCCAGGGGTGCCTCGTGGTGGCTTCACTTCAGTCTCCTGCACATGGCCTTTTCCTCTGTGTATCTTCTCTTCTGTGTCAATTCTCCCTCAGCTTTTCTCTTGTAAGGCCACTTGTCATTGGATTTAGAGCCCACCCAGACAATGCAGGATGGTCTCGTCTTGAGGTCCTTATCTCATATACATCTGTAAAGACTCTTCTACCAATAAGGTCCTATTTACAGGCTCTGGGATATATCTTTTGGAGTGCTGTCATTCAAGCCACTACAGATCCCAACAGGAAAGCAGAGCTCAGAAGTAAGGGATCCTGTGTGGGTAGTCATGGAATATCAGGAAGCAGGTTGTCATTCAGGGGGAGCAGGGCAAAGAGAAGCCCAAATGCTGTGAAAGAGCACGCAGAAAGAAGGAAAGAAAGGAGACCCTGGGGCCCTGTTGGGAGCCCAATTGTCAGCAGGGGTCATCTGCATGCTGGGACTGGAAGGGGGTCACTGCTGAGCCCCTCTGGCTGTTAAGCTGAGGCTGGAACCTCCAGCCTCAGTTAAGATGAACTCAGGAATTAGGGTTCAATGGGTCCTGTTGGAGGACATCAGTAGATTCATTGGTAAATAAAACCAAAGAAGACATGATGATAGCTGACCCTGAGAATAAACCTGGCAGTGGCCAAGCCCCAGAGCTTTGTTCTAGACAGCGGTCACCATGGTAGGAATGAGAGTTACTCAATATTTGGGACAGTAGTCCATGAAAAGGGCCAGATTGGCTCTGCTAATTTAGTCATTAAGAGGCAAAGCGGCAGGTGTCCCTTCTGCCCATGCATGTCCTGTTCCCTGTACACTCCCAAGGGTTTCCTCTCCTGTCACTTCCTCTAGACTTGCTCCAGAGGATTCCTGGGCAATGAATCAAAGTTGCTCTGCTACTTGGAGATCTGGTCCAGGCCCTAGCAGTGATGCTTGTACTTTCCCCTATTCAGCTATTTTTAGCCTAGTATTCCATGGTCTGACCAAGACAGCCTGGGCCAGGACCAGGGTTTGACAGATTGGGGTTGAGGTCAGCTGCCTCCCTCTGGCTTTCAGCCTAACGTTAATAGGGCAAGGAAAATACATTTGAACAGTGAAAAGCATGGCCCCATTTCCTCCCACATGCTCACACACCATCCAAACATTTCTGTGTAGTTGTGTTGTAAATATTCTTATCACTAGGCTGTGTGCCTAGCACCAGGCTGGTTTTCTTCCGGAACACACATTTACTTATTTGTTTGCATATTGATTTAAAACTCATATCCTGCTTAATTCCCAAAAGGATATGAGGGGACTTCCAAGCCCTATGGTTCTTATATAGGTGTTTAAGGTTGTCCTCCTTGTACCTCCATTTGCAGGCAGAGATGCTGCACTTATCACATAGATGAGCACCTTTCTAATATTGGAAAGTTAATACAGTTCCTTCCTCTAGTTTCTGGAGGAAAAGAACTGCAAATGATAATGCAGGCATATGTCACACCGGTGGTACGAACATTTGAAGCAGGAGCCTGGCAGCCCAGGTACATGCAGGGAGCCCGATAGCCAGACAGCAGCCTTCTGTGACCTGAGCGGAGCCCGACTCCTGGCAGACTTCCTTAAGCCCTACCTTTAAACCCCACGGACGCCATAAATGGCCCTTTTCTACCTGGTGCCACCCACTCTCCCACATTCTCAACAGTAGCTCAAAGGTCAGGATCAGGTCAAATTTAGGGTTCATTAGTCTGTCCAAGTACTGGGAATCAGCATTATTTTCTGTTTAAATTAGTGCCTTTAAAAGACTTATTAAAGTATAAATGTTAGAATATTATCTATTATTATGGCTCAATTAATGAAATAGCTACCTTACTTTAAGAGGAAAATGATTGAAAGGTAAACAAGGTAGATGGAAGGATAAGATGACAGGGAATTAACTGGGAAAAGAATCAGGGTCTGGAAAGGGTTCTGAGGCTACCAGGAATATCATAAGGGCAAATTACTTCACCTCTCCAAGCTTCACTTCCTCATCTGTAAATAAAGGTTTTAACAGCACTGTTTTAGTATGTCAAAAACTACAAAAAGCAAGATAACAGAAATGGGTTGGCTTTTATGATGGGGATTTATTAACATAAGGCTTAGAGTTTTGAGGCCTTGAAAATGTCCAAATCAAGGCTCCATCAGGCAATGCTTTTCTACCTGAAGAGTAGCTGTCAGCGATCCTAGGCTCCTCTGTCATGTGTCATATGACAAGGCACATGGCAGCATTTGTGGGTCTCTCTTCTCTTCCAGGTTTCATTGCTTCAGCTTTGGGCTTCCTTTCTCAGCTTTGAAAGTTTCTCTCTCTCTCCATATCCATCCATTTATAAAGGATTAAGATCCACCCTGGGACATGCTCTTCTGAAGTAATCTAATCAAAAGTCCCCCTACAATAGGTTCACACAAACAGGAATGGATTAGCACTAAGGACATGATTTTCTGGGGTCCATAAAAGACTCAAAGTACCACATGCACTATTACATATGATAATCTATATAATGTACTAGGCACTGTTTCTGGCTCAAAACAAGGGCTGGAAAAATAACTATGATATCATTGTTGTTGAAGCTTTATTAATAATAATTTTAATTATTAAGATGATGATTGCTAGTAGCAATAGTAATCACAGAGGTTATGCCCTGAGAAAGACTGGATAAAGTGGAGCTGCTGCACAAAGTAATTAAATGAAAGGGCAGGAAATTAAAAGAGAAGGTGGAGGCAAGGAGTAGTGTGATGGTTAGGCTAATGTGTCAACTCAGCTAGGTAATTGTGCCCAGGTGTTTGGTGAAGCAAACACTGGGCTAATTGTAATACAAGGACATTTATGGACTTTAGTCAGTCACCAGTGAGTTTAGTGCGTGGATGGCTGATTACATCTGCATCAATCAGGGAGATTGCATCAGCAATGGGTGACGCTTTTATCCAATCAGTTGAATGCCTTAAAAGGGGAAGTGGTTTCAACATTCAGAGAGAATTTCCCAGCTCATCTTTGGACAGTCAGCTTCTCCCAGAAACTCATCAAGGACCTTCACTGGACTTTCATCGGAGCCCCTGGCTTGCAGCCTGCCTGCGGAACCTGGACTTGTGCATCCCCACGGTCATGAGAGAGACTCTTATAAAATCTCATACTATTGACAGATATCTCCTGTTGATTCTGTTTCCCTAGAGAACCCTAATGCAAGTAGCAATGCCAAACCTCAGCTACATCACAATTCTGCCTAAAATAAGCTACGAGGGAGGCTTCCTGGCAAAGTGATTTTAGAGCCAAACACATAGGGACTCACACCTTGGCTCTGTCACTTGATTATGTTTGACTTTAAGGAAGTTTTAACTTCCCAGAGTCTCAGTGTCTTCATCTGTAAAATGGGACTAATCATGGTTGTATAAAGATAATACATATGCTACATATATAACATACATAATATATGTATCTAGTGCCTAGCAAATATGTCCCCTCTGTTACCTGGCCAGCTCTTTCCCCTTCATATTGTGCTTAGTAGGCTGCAAAAATGAGGATTTTGTCTGGATAGAGAATTAGCATGTGGCTCTTTGTTAGGAGAAGAAAGATGTCACCAGCTTCCTCACAAACTCCTTCCACCGGGAGAGGTGAACGTACAGTAGGGCTCCTAAATGTTATAACATTATTGAGGCATAGCATGTAGTGGAATAATTCTGAATTCACTAATATAATGTGCTACCACAAAATGGAAGACATCCAGTAAAAAGGAGCACAAAAAATAGTTTTTTTTTCCTGAACATTCTGATTTTGTACCTTTACATAAATGAGGTCTGAGTATAATTTTCTGCCAAAAAATGTAATTTTTAAAACTATAAATCTAATGGCTACAAACATTCTCCCATCATCACCTAAGATATTTATCATTTAATCTGAGTTGTATGGAAGATATGTCATCCCTGATAGTCAACAAGTTTAGGAACTCTTTTCCATTGTAAATGTTACTTCCCTTGATGAAAATTTAATTACATTGAAAAAGCATCATCCAAATCACCTCACCTCTACTATGAAACTTATTTTTGAAGTTCTCTTTTCTTTTTCTAAATTTACAGAACATACTTTCTTTCAGGCATTGCCTTCTTAGTCCTGAGATACTATTTAATTATTTTGAATAAAATTAATAAGAATTTAACATTTTAAGTACAATTTCAGACAACTCTCCTATTTTATATTACTGTCCCTGACACTGATATGCAGTTATAATTCATTAGTTACTTAAATGTTTCTATAATTATGTAAATTATGTTGATACTTTCTGGTAGGATGCTTATACTTTATTATTTTGCCATTTGCTACATTCTGAAATGTATCAGATAACCATTTTCAACCATTTTCAACTTAAACAGCTGTTAAAGGGCTCTTGCTCTCCTCTTGCTTTCTTTGCCTGCGACGCTTAGTCCAGTGCTTGGCACAAGAGGCTCTTAAATAAATTTTCTTCCCTCCCATCTTCCTTCCCTCCATTCCTTCCTTTGAGCCTCCTTCCTTCTTTCCCTCCTTTTTTATTTTCCCTTCCCTTGCTTGCCCTTCCCTTTTATGATAACCAAGTCATGGTACCTAACCTTGGGAGTTCATGGCCAGATAGATGGAGATAGAGTCAGGTACAGGACCACAGATTATTATAAAACAGTGTTGAGCACAAATATTATTATAAAGATATGGACAATTGTTATGACAGAGGAGAAAATGACGGACTGCCCAGATAAGCCAAGGAGAGCTCCATAAATAAAGTGATTTCTAATCTGGTTCTTGATATTTGAGTAGGAGTGTAGTAAATGAAGAAGGAAGGAGAATATTCCAGGCAGATGAATGGATAGAGGCATGGTCAGGAATGGATGAAGACTTGAGGATGCCTGGAATGTAGAATGCAGGTGTCATGTACTGGGGGATGAGACTAGAGAGGTGGGGAACATTGGGGATCACTTGTGGAAGGCCTTGAATGCCACACTGAAAAGAAATTGCTTCTATTCTGGAAACAGTAGCGCACTGAAGGGCTTTAAGCAAAGAACTGATGGGATCCAACTTTTCAGAATAAAAACACAAGGTGTGGAGCACAGACAGGTATACATCCTCTCTTTCATATGCAGCCCAGGACTTCATGTTCTTTCAAAACCACAAAAGGAGAAACAATCTCCCTCCATTCCTGATAGCCCACGAGGATATAGGGAAGATACAGTGCTCCAAGAGATTTTCAGAGACAATGTGATAAATGTGGAGGGTCGCCCACTTGACAGCCTAAAACCCCGGAAAGGGCTATGGCCCATCAGACCTCTGCCACATCAATCCATGAGGACACGGTCCCACCATACTCTGCTATATCCATGAGGGAGAAGGAAATACAAGGGGGAATATTTTTTTAAAAAATAAGGAATAAAAATCAAACAAAAGGGAGACAAATCAGAGAAAGAGATAAAGTGGAGAAGGAAACAGAATTGTATATGTGTTCAAGAACCTTTTTATCTTCCCTACATGCTTTTGAGTGTTTGGAGTAGAGATGAGCAGATGGAAAAATCAGAACCTGAGCCCCAAAAGAGAGTATTCTCCTCCTTTTCACTCTTCTCAAACCATTTTTCTAAAGTATACAATGTTTTAACTTGGGGAAATCCCACCCATATGATCAATCATCAAGTATCTGACCTATTTGGTCTAAAAACACAACTGTTTATATCTCATGTCTTCATTCTGGGAGATGGGGGTGGGAACTCACATTTTCTAAATCTTAAGGAAATGTGGAGTAGGAAACTTGCTGTATGCAAAAGTCTTCAAAATATTTTGGGGGGCATCCATGAGCTTTACTGGACACACCATGAAAGTAGCTCTTATCCTTAGTCTTAGACTGCTTCGATTATCATGGTTAGGGAGACAGCTCTCCCACGGCAACGGCGATGCTCCAGACAGATCCAGAGAGTGAGCTGTATTCAGAACAGGTATTGCACACCCTCGCCCAGGAACGATGGAAGCCAGCAGGCTCTTTCCTTCCTCTCTCGATGGCACAGAAGAACAGGGAGGCTGGCAGTTGGTATGGGGGCAACCAATTCATCCGCACCACACAGGGGCAATTGTCAAGTTAAATAGCAGTTACTTCTCTTCAAGACACATTGTGAGCGACCCTCCCGCTCAGCCCCAGGAACATGCGAATGTGCAGGGGAACAAAGGGAGAGCCCACAGTCAAACACCGCTGGGAGGAAAATGAAGGTCAGAATCTGTCAGTCTCCCCAGCGTGGGTACACAGGGGCAGCCTTCTAATCACATGCCCAACGGGCCGCCCTGTGCCGAGAGGCCACTCAGCCGTCCCCAACAAGACGTACCACGTACTCAGAAAGCTGCTCACAAACCAAGCCCCTCATTTGCAGCCCAGGGTGTTTTTGCGACAACCTTTCACTAATCAGGAGGTACACGTGAAGTAATATTATTTCGGTAGGGAGACCGATTTCTGCTCCCATGTCCCAATTTAAAGAAGTATAAGAAAGAGCTGTCAATTCTAAAGATTTAGGAAAATTAACACACATGTGAGACCTTTGATTACGGCACAGGACGGATGGAGGGAAAGGTGAGAGGGTTCAAATGGGTCTCTTACCTTTTTGTCACTCAGGCCAGACACCTGGTCCACATACTCCTCTTGGATCATGAAGGCAGCTAAGTTGGCAGTGTAGCTGGCCAGGAAGATGACAGCAAAGAAGGCCCACACGGACACCATGATCTTGGAGGTGGTCCCCTTTGGGTTCTGCACCGGCACGGAGTTGTTAAACACCAGACCCCAGAGCAACCAAATGGCTTTGCCGATGGTGAAGGATGGGCCACCCGGCTCTGGCATGGCCAAAAGACAAGGACAGAGTATTAAGACAGGTCCCTCATTTGAACCTACGAGCACACAAAACTGGCAAGTTCCTGCCCAGAGCAGGAAGCCTCCAGCTAAGATCCAGGTCTTTCATCAACTGCAATTTAGTCTGAGAGCTGGTATCTCTCTTCTCCTGGGAACCCTTAGCAGGCAGAAGAGGGTCCCTTAGGAGGAAAACCAGATGCCCGGGTTGTATAGGTTCTTGCTCCAACGAATAGTCATGGCAGTGGAGGAGCTCCCTGCCGCGCCCACCCCCACCCGACAACTCTATGCTCAGAACCTTCAAGAGCACATACAAACAGAATACGGGAGGCTGACTGTCCTCCTATCATCACCTGTGTGTCCTTTTTACCATTGTTCCTGAAATTTATATTTGTATCTATCAAGGAAGCATTTCAACTTCAAGGTCAGCAAGAATCGTGTGGTCTTTTTTTTTCTATTGTTGTTACAGACATTCTCCAATTCCATTCACACTGATGCTGGATGTCTTTGATGCATTTTTCTTGATTTTTCTTTAGTTTCTTCAAGCATATAACTTATCACTAGATATTTCAAAGACAACTCTGGAACTGGCTCCAACACCTCCCAACTGGCTTCCTACTGTCATAGCTTCGGTGTAAAAGAATCTCAGAAAGCCCAGAGAGATAGCCATAGACCCCTGGCCTAGCCCCGCAGTTTCAGGGCTTCTACCCATAAAAATATCGTGACTTCACAGATCGGTGATGGTGAGCTCTTGCCTGGTGCCTGGGTTTGCATGTAGCCCCTGACCCTACTGCAGAAACAAACCACTGCCTGCACAGTTTACAACATATTGGCACAGGTCTTATGATATTATCTGTGATTCTGATGGCACACGCTCAGCAAATTAAATCATCAGTGACAACACATGGTGAACCAAATATCCAACTCTGCACACACATCTGTGCGTGTGAACTTTTTTCATGGAACGGATGTGTAACTAAAAAGTTGTTTATAGACCCAAGTCTTGTAAATTGCAAAATGTCCCAAGGAACTTTGATATTTAAAGCAGCTCCATGTTGGTAAAATGAAAAAGTGTAAGCCTTCACTCTTGGTTTTATGGATCTGGATTTTCACGTGCCTAGTATTCTTCAAAGGTTGGGGGGCACACTAACTTTACTCCCTGCTCCTGTCAATCTACATATATCTTAAAACACTTTCTAGACGTTTCACTTGTCACTGGTGCCTCTCAAAATGGGGCAGAGGTCATGGTTTCTGGATGACCCTCTGGCCCAGGCTGACAGACCCTGATTACACTACACTGTGGAGACGTCAAGACTTCCACCCCAGGAAGACTTCCAATCCAGGATGCACAAACCAACCAAGAAGGCAGGTCAGCTCCTGCGGTGGCTCACAACCTGGACTGCTTGACAAAGAAGCATCTGGGGAGTTTTACCAAACACCAATGCCTGCATCTCAACCCAAAAGATGCTTATTTAATTGGGGTGGGGTGGGGCTGGTTACCGGAATATGCAACCGGGGCAGAGAACCACGATTGTGAAACACATAGTGTTCACAAGCCCCGTTCTGGACTTGGCGAGTCAGACCATCAGAAAATCAGGTCCAAACCCCTTTGTCTTTTAAGAGCCCCATAAAATAATTCTTACATAAAGCCAAGGTTAAGAATCTTTCCTCTGAAGACATAATTCCAGGATTAAGCTCACATTCTGGACGGGAGAAGACTCAGAAGGCAGACTATTTCCTAGTCCTGGGGTTCTCGGGGAGTTTTGGAGGCACTTTATACAAGGAGCCCATGGCCCCCTCAGAAATCTAATGAACGTTATGTAAAGTCTCACAGAGGCCTCAGCCACAAGGGGAGCCTTTGTGTCTCTTAGCAGACCTTGCCTGGAAATTTGATGCTGCAACAGCAGCTACGATGAGAATTGGTCTCCCCTGCCCATTTTATTTCAAACCGCCAATTCCTATGCTTCCTGGCACTGAGGTTTGAGCCAGGGCCACATGCTTTGGTGATCTTGTGCCTCAGTACTGACTGATTGGCTGTGGGGAACTCTACAAGACTCCATCAAACTGCATGCTACAGAGTACCCTATATTTCCTTATTCTAAATATATGTATAAAATCTGCCTTTTTAGTTGCATCTGCTCAGACGGATTATCCACGGCCTAAGGTTATCAAAATAGTTCCCTCTGACAACTTTATACTACATAGATCCACTGCTGGCCTTTCCTTCCATTTGCCTAGGGGTGAACTGTGCTCGGGGCAAGGATTGAGCCAGGAAGGGATATGTAGAGTCAAACAAACATCCTAACTAGGGCATTTCTAAAGAGCCATCAAGCTAGTGACATAGGAGGCTGAGGGCTCATTTTCAGAAATGAAAATAGAAGTTAGGGAGGAGGCAGACACCCAGTAAGGGGTACAGAGATTAGGAACTAAAAACTAGGAAAAAATGTCGAAATGCAACGCTCCCATGTGACCTTACCTCTGCCATCAGCAAGGCACCTGTTATAACCCACAGGGCTGAAATACTCAAAGACAAAGACAGCCACGGCCGAGACGATGAGTAGCATCACAAACATCATCACCCAGACGTCAGCACTGAACGGCTCTGCAGAGGGGGAGAGAAAGCTCAGGGTGAAAATGGGGAGCAAACAGATTCTGATTCATGCATATATTCATTTGCTCATGTAAACACATGTTTTGTGGAAACCACCCATAAATGTGTTGCACGTCTTTAGTGAGCTGGACCTGGCTTAGGGAGGAGTAAGACGCTGTGGCTGAGCATCCCCATTCCCCTGATGGGCATGTCAAGATTTTTTTTTTTTTTTTTTTTAATTTCAAACCCATGAGGAAGATAGTCTCATGCCCATGAAGGTTTTGAGGACAATCTCATGCCCAGGAAGTCCATTATTGGACTGATTTCTGGGTCTCCCAGTAAAAGGTGCAACTGGAAGCAGCAGCACTATATATGGATCAAGTGAATCATATGGGGCTGCCTCTTGGTTTATGGTCTTTGCTGTGGCTCCTCTGTGTGGCCACACCACACAGTGGAGCCCTGGAAAAGCCTTCTCCAATGCTTCAGAGCCTTTGAACCAAATTCATTCTCCACGCACTTCATTTGGCTTTCAACATGCTGGGATTGACTCAGTGACAATAACGTACAATGAATAATTCCCTTGCTTTCTTGGCCTGTGTCTCTTAAGCCTCCCAGCCTACACTTACTTTTTCAACCCACTTTGATGTGGTATATCTTAGTAGACATCATTAGGGTATGAGAATACAAGTCATTGTCAAAACTCCATCTGCATTGAATGTCAGGGTCTGCAGCAGGGGAAATGTAACAGATGATAAGGGCACATGCGTAAGACGTAATTGACAAAGCAACTATAATCTCTTCCCCGTTACCAGGTGATACGGTTGCTGGGGCAAGACCAGGCAAGATAGGAAGAATGTTCGAGATGTTATTTCTTTAATTTCTTCAGTCATTTTTTTGCTGAATTCCTTCCAGTTGATGTACACCTCCCTGGCTTCAAACTGAACCCTATATTCCATGAGCCACTTCTTTGAAGGCCTTAACAAAGGGACCAGCTCTCTTTTGCCCCATGATTCAATGCTCTCTCAATTGTGCCTCAAAATAGTTCTGGCCTTTTTAGCTGTCACCTCACATTGTAAACTCATAACTAAGTAAATTAACATGCCATTTTCTCCACCTTCCAAATCATTAATAAAGTTGAAAAGCGGAAAAAATCGGTTGAAAATTTTGAAAATATTTTCTTACTTTGAAATCTGCCTGAGATTTATAAAAGCCCAGACACTTTAGTAATTTGAAAAGGACCTTGATAAAATCCCAGAATTTAGCACACAGATTGTGAGATGCAAAACCTTTTCATAGCAGCCAGAGAAGGGAAGGAAGAATGTGCAATTTATAAAGTGGTGCAGAGAAAGCCTCCTCCCCTTGACTCTGACTGCAATCCTACCCTGATTTCACTTTTGTCTCTGACTGGGGATTAACTGAGTAAAAGCATTGCCTCTATGCTATCTTTACCCCCTGACCCCAGGGCAACTTTCTGCACCCAAAATACTACAAATATTTATATTGCTGTTTACAATGTGAAAAATACTTGTACCACATACTTTATATAATCTATTTAATGACTCTTTTATGGGATTATCATATCTGTTTTACAGAGGAGCAAATTAAGACTCAGAGGGCAAGGTCCTTTGCAAGTTCACTTTGGCGGGGTCTGATTATGGACTAGGGTCCTCTGAAGCAAACGTCAGTGCTTTCCACATTGTTTCATGTTGCTTCTTAGTGTCTGCCAACAGCATTGGTTCCTGGGTTGGGGGTTGAGCCCTGAAATGGCCCCAAGTGTACTTGAACAAAGGCTCTAAAAGCAGCCGCAGCTAGGCTTTCATTCTGGCTCTGCCAGTTATTAGATGAGAGACTACTGGAAAATTGCTTAAGCTAAGCGTCTGTCAAAAAATGGGTATACTAATGTACCAATGAGCTAGTACACATAAAGGATGTACAATAAAGCCTGGCACATAGTAGGTGTTCACTTAATGTAGGCTTCCCTTATCCCTGTAACCAACTGCTCTTTCCCTAACACACACACACAGAGGACACCCTGTCTGGCATTTCTATGTCACTCTAGGGCTATGCTGATGTACTGTAGAAGTTAATGTCAGTGCTAGAACGACAGGGTTAGCCTTAGAATGTGGTTTCCCTTTGCATCTTTTTATGTTCCAGTTATCCTTATAAAGAAAGCAAACAATTTGTAAAGCTGCTCTGAGGAATAAGGCAGGCAAGTATGTGCTATCCAATAACATCGCACACAAAATAGGCAGGGCCAGAATTGGCTTCATTGGGTGTAAGAAGGTTAGCTAGGAAACTAGAGTAATTTATAGAAAAATTCTATAGGGAAAAACCCTGTAACTCCTCTTTGTGGTGGATTAATTGAATTAATTCTTCCATGGAGTGAATTAATTAATTACTATCTATTCCATATCCTCATTAAAAAAATGTTGATGTCCCTTAGGTTGTGACTTGTCCAAGGGCTTAAGCTTGTTTATGACCAAACCAGGTTTCCTGTTGCCTGGCCTGATGTTCCATTTTAAGGTGACATTTTATTTATTCTGTTTTTCCAGCCCCTTGCTCCCACTGTCCCTGGAAACCTCATCGAACTGAAATCTTCGCCTTATCTCACCATCTCACCTGGTCCTATATCACATCTAAGGCTTTTTTAGGAGGTACCGGGGATTGAACCCAGGCTCTCATACGTGGGAAGCAGGTGCTCAACCACAGAGCTACCCCTGCTCCCCGACAACTAAGGCTTTTAAGTGAGGATGGAGAGGGGGAAGTACAGAATGATGGGAAAGGAGAGGGTCCAGGGGGTGCATCAGTTCAGCTTTACCTGGTAGAGTCTAGAAAAAGTCATCTGAACACAGAAAACCTTTTTGGTAAACTGAGCTCCATCCTTGAAGATAATTAAAAGTAAATAGGGATCTAATGGTATCCAGAATTAGGGATTATTAAAGCAGGAAGCAGTTTTAGAGATCAGCTAGCCGGAATGCCTTCTTCCATGGATGAGAAGAAGGAGCTGAAGGTGGTGCCGGTGGCCTTAAGGCCAAATGCTGACTAAGTGGCAGGAATGAGGCTAACACAGGACCCCGGACCCCTGGTTACCAGCCCAGCACTGTCTTCTCACGGGCGTCCTGCCTTCCTATTTTATGGGTGTTATTCAGTTTCCGGGTTAGAGAATAATCCATCACGAAGTCTGCAATTTGGCTGACTGAATTAAGCTCCTAGCAAACCACCTCCTGGCTGAAAGAGCCCGGCCGTGTGCTGCTTCGATTGTTCCTTCTTTCTGTCCTTGTGCCCATTTCCTTCACACCAGCAAATGCATCATTTACCTAAGAAGGCAGAAGGTGAAACGGTCCCGTTGCTTCGTGACACCATGACGCTGATGCCAGTCTCTATGAAGGGCACAGAGAAGTCGACCACCTCGGACCTCTCCTCGTTGATGGTGAGCGACCCCACTGCCATGTAGGCCCGCTTCATGACCACCTGGGCACAGAGGAACAAAGCGCATTCAGGGAGGTGAGGGCCCCCCCACCCCCCAGAGAGAACACTTATGGCCCAGCAGTGGTTATCTTTGTATAGCAGGAACAGTAAATTCTAGTTTTCCAAGATTTCTAAATTACATGTTTTTATATATTTAAATGGAACAAAATAAATGAAAAATGGAAATGGCCCTTACTTGCTGACTCACCTCTCCAATCATACCATTCCAGGTCCCATTGATTTTCTTCCCGTGCTTGCCATTGGTAACCAGGTAAAGGTCATAGGTGAATTTCACAGATTTAGAAATTTTCTTAAGGATGTCAATGCAGAATCCTTTGCAGCATTTTTTGATGTAACCTGGTTCCTCGTCTGTTTTATTTCTAACCAGTTAAAGAAACAAAAGACAAAAGAAAGGCTTTAGATAAAAACGCAAAATACTACCTTATACCATTAAAACTCCAACCCCAGAGCAGGTCCACCTTCCCCGCTCAGGGAAATAAATTTGACTACAAGCCTGCAAGACTCTCGGGATCTCATCGTATTGAACCACGTTTTCTTGAATTTTCAATGCTTCCTTGAAGGATAATATACATCAGGAAAGTGTGCGGTGCTAAGAGTTCAGTTTGATGAAATTTTCACAAACTGAATCACCTAATTAACCAGCACCCTGATCACGGCACAGAAAGTTACCAGCAACTTAGATGCCTCTTGTGCTCCCTTCCAGATACTTCTCATGCTCACACACACACACACACACACACACACACACACACACACACACAGAAACCCACTGTCCTGACTTCCAACAGCATACATTAATTTGTTCTTTTTCTAAAAATGTTTCTAAATCTCCGTATTTCAGGACTGGCCCAAGAAAACATATTCCAACACCAGTAATCAGCTTAAACCACCATAAACCCTAAGGTCATGAAGGCCAGGTAAGCCAGAGAAACAGGAGTGTAGTTTGCAGTTAGCAGTAATTCCCCCAGGTCTGGACAGAACCAGCCATCAGACTCCAGGCACGCCAGTCATGGCATAGCTCAAGAGTAACACAAATTGGACACGAGGTCCCGGGCCAGGTGTCAATGTCTGGGCCAGCCCTGGCTATCCCAGATGTCAACGTCTGGGCCACGTCTGGGCCACACCTGGCTATCCCAGATGTCAACGTCTGGGCCACGTCTGGGCCAGCCCTGGCTATCCCAGGTGTCAATGTCTGGGCCAGCCCTGGCTATCCCAGATGTCAACGTCTGGGCCACACCTGGCTATCCCAGGTGTCAACGTCTGG